>CAUYQV010154317.1:0-34600 GCA_963574575.1 Galagoides demidoff | reverse complement strand
CTGTGGTCCCAGCTACTTGGGAGGCAGAGGCAGGAGACTCACTTGAGTCCAGGAGTTGGAGGTTGCTATGAGCTGTGATGCCGTGGCACTCTACCCAGGGGCATAGCTTGAGGCTCCATCTCAAAAAAAAAAAAAAAAATGATAAAATTATTCAGAAGAAATAGTCATTCGAGGACCCAGCTTTAAGTCCCTTCATTTCAAGGCACAGTTTCTGAGAACCTATTGTGACAATGTTATGGAAGGTCTCGCTGCATAAGAGATTGTGATAACATGTAGGGTCCCCCTAGTCAAGAGGACCTAGATACCCCTAGCAAGTTTAGTTAGTGGGGAGCTTAGGATATTAATTTTTGGCTCACAAAATTATCAAATATAATGAACTCCACAAAGGAAAGTAGACACAATGAAAATCCTGAGAGTAAAAAACACTTAGAGTTGGATAGAAAAATGTAACCAAGAGAAAAAGAGTAACAGGTAAAGCAAGAGAGAATCTGAGAAATACAGCTTCTGAGAAAGTTCAAAGCACCTGAAGAATGAAAGAATTATTAGGAATTTCTGGTAATTACGCAAGATCAGTATTAAAACATGTCTATTGATTATCCAATGAAGAAGCCAACAGTGAATGTTGGGAGTGGGGATGAAGAAGTTTCTGTGGAGATTGTTCAAAATGTAGACTTAAATAGGTGATGAAATCCACATAAATGGAGAAAGTGTAGATCTTTATGAAAGAACTAAAGGAAATAGGAGGGAGAAGAACTGATGGTTCAGTTGTGACCTACTGATAGTTTATTTACTGCTACTCTTGCTGTGATAGTAGTTATTTCTAATTTTTTAAATGTTTTAAGATGGGAAAGTGTTTGGCATATTATAATTCCAATTAAGGAGTAAATAAAGCACAAGAGGTTGATAGTACAGGAAAGAGAGGAGAATGGATCAAGGACAAAGAGCAGAGATTATCTTCTGATGGGTCTCCAGTATTGCTGAAAGGGAGAGAGAAAGAATTAAGTACTTTACCAATTTAGTAGATGGAAAGTGGACATAGTTTTTGGCCACATATTTTACATATGACATCACTAACATTCACATTAGTGTATCGGGGGGCACGTTAAATTTATAGATCAGAAGACAAAGATTTACAATTGGTTACTGTAATGTACACAGACCATAATTTGTAAGGACACAAGTGCATTAGGCTCCCGAAAGTTTGTGTTAGTCCTGTCTGCTTTTTACTTAAGACAAAACTTTGCTTCGTTTCTTTTCTTTTTTTTTTTTTCATGTATACATTAATGCATTTATGGGGTACAATGTGCTGATTTCATATACAATTTCAAATGCTTACATTGAACTAGTTAATATATCCCTCACCTCATTTACTTAATTATTGTGTTAAGACATTTATACCCTATACTTAGTAGACCAGACATGTACTCTTGCAATATGCACCATAAGTGTGGTCCCACCATTCACCCTCCTTCCATCTAACCTCCTCCTTCCCCTTTCATCCCCCCTCCTTCATCCTGGACCATAGTTGTGATCTGTCCTTCGTCTGAAAGTGTGATACTTTGCTTCATTTCAAAGCATAGAGAGCACTGAAAAAACTTTTTGTTAAACACGGGCTTCTTTAAAAATGATCTTTTAGTTTTTGTTTTCCTTCTACCACCAGGTGGCAGTATAACACTGCAGGAAGGTGCCTTAGTCATTAATGGTCTGAAATCTCGTGTTCAAAAATACCTTTATCTTGTAAAAATGGTGGGGACTTTGGTTAAGGTGACCAGATGTCCCGCTTTTGGCGGGACAGTCTCAATTTTTAACAATTTGTCCTGTGCCCCATGACGTTTTTAAAAAGTTCCATTTTTTGGAAAGAATGCATGACAAGCTAGGGAATGGCTGGAGAACAGGAAGGGAATATACAGGTTTTTGGCTGCTGAAAGGTTAATGTAACTCCATTTGGGAATGAAGAGGAAGGTAACTTCATTTGGAAATGAAAAGGCTAATGTAAACTCCCTTCTCCCCTCCTGGGCAAGGTGGCCCAGGTGGAATCAGAAGGAGACTGGCTCCCTCCCTTGCTTCTAGGCAAAGACAATTAGCTCAGAAGGAGCCAAACTGTCTGGAAAAAACAAGTAGGCCCCCCCCCCAGGGTCTCTAACCATAAACATCTCAGCCAATAGCAGCCCAGCCTGATAAAATACCTGATGAAATTCCTCTATGTGCTTTAAAAACCTCAGCTCGCTTCACTAGGGAGTTGCCCTTCCTCTAGCCACACTGAAGGGAAGAGTGGCCCAGGCATATACTTGCAATATAAGGCACTTTTTGTCTTTACATGTGTGTGGTGATCTCTCAGCGGCAATGTTAAACTTTAATAATAACAAATAATTGTTGAGAACTGATTATCAAGAACAGCTTATCGAAGTTCACATTGTTGATCAGTTGTTAGAATTCGACCACCATTGTTTCGACTTAAAGAACAATGGCATTTTTTGGCATTGGCAACCACAAAAACATTTTGTAACTGTCTCTCAGATGATACACATTGTACTACATGCTAGTGCTAGTTAAACAAGTAATGTCAACAAATCAGCTATTCAGATAATTTAGACAAGTCATTTATTTATTTATTTCATGAATTTAGCAGACAGTACTTGTATTATTTATATTTTATAGTGGTGACAAAAAGTCTAGCACCAGCCTTGAAAGTGACACTTACAACTTTAAAGGTATCATTACTAAAAAAATATATTGATAAGGAAAGTTAAATCTCAGGCATCAGCAAAAATCATAATAGAGAACGACTGATGAGAAATATTTCATCATTTTGAAACAAACCACATTCCATACAATAATACACTAAAAATTGTGGGATATGCACTGTCCTTACCAACTAATGCTACAACTGAACATGTTTTTTTCTATGGTAAATAAAGTGTGGACATCAGAAAAATCACAATTAAGTGTTGAGACTTTGAAAGCCATTTTATTTGTGAAATATAATTTAACAAATTCTTGTGAAAAATTTCATGATTTTAAACAATGACAGCAATCTACTAAAAAAAAAAATTTACTCAAACGAGAAATATGCCAAAGAATAAAATAATACTATACATAATTTTTTTTTTTTGGCCAGGGCTGGGTTTGAACCCACCACCTTCAGCATATGGGGCCAGCGCCCTACTCCTTTGAGCCACAGGTGCCACCCTATACATAATTTTTTTTAATGTATCATATTTGTAAATTGTACTTATGTTGAAATTTTAAAAATATATATTACAATACTATTTTTGTGTTCTATGAAAATTTTTGTTGCTCCATATAGACCAAATTTTTAATTAAGAACTCCTACCCCCTACCCTGGTCAATGGTCTCACTTTACCAATGTTAAAATCTGGTCACCTTAACTTTGGTGAGAGAAATAGGTGTTACCGAGGAAGGACTAATAGTGACCGGTAATCCCTTGAAGAGAAAAGTAACAGAGCACAAGGATTTTAATTCAGTACGAACTATCATTATCTCAAAATCTTGACCTATAGAAACAGCCATGGACTTGACATCCTCCTTTCCCTGCTTGTGCCCAAGAGAGCAAGGCAGAACACACTGCCACCTAAATGTACTGTATTATTGCTATGAAACAGCTATTGCAAATTAGACTTGACCAAAATTCTGACAGGAACTCCTTTGCCATTCACTACCTCTGGGATCCAGAGCAGCCAACCATTTAATTTCTCCAGATCTCACCTGTAAATGTGGAATATATTCTATTTTTTTTCCCTTAGGGCTATTTTTGTGTAGCCCCACAATTAAGTGACTTAACTCAGTGGATGTCATTTTCAGACATTCTAAACACTGCAGGGTCTAGAATATTTCCATGGCTATTTAAATCTAAATACAGATTCTGTTAGATTCTTCCTGTCAGAGCCTGAAGTTTTGAAATGACTATTGTTTGAGGAAAGTTTCTGGGCCGACATTCTGAGAAGAGGATTAAGTCACCAGCAGTATGATTTCACTCAGAGACCCCTTCCCCCCAGTGGGGGTCCCAATCAGCCTTTGCCTTGACTACAGTGTGCCAGAAGGTGTAGGGAAAACATTAAAAGCCATCCTATTTGGTGTCCTCTCCTGACAAGGCTTTAGGAGGAGCAAAAAGCCTGCATGTGAATCACCAACACCTTCTCACTAACTAGACTGACTGTCCAACTCCATCACATAGAAACAATGTGACTTTAAACAAATTGCCTAATCTTTTTAACTTGCAGCGCTGCTGGTGTTATAACTCCAACCTATAATAAGATTATGATGATAGTAAAAGTGTGGTAACCAAGGTAAAAAGTTGTTATAACTATCAAATGAGCTAACATTTATAAAGAATTCAGAACGATGCCTGGCACAGAGCAAGCACTTAATTAATATTTACTATTATTAATGAAATAAACTAAAAACACTTCTACATTGTCTCCTTTATTAAAATTTATACAGAATGAATCTTACCTTAGCAGCTGGAAGATGCCCCATCATTGTTAGAGAAGGAGTAGATTGGGTAATTTAGGGTGTTTGTTGAAAGTAAAACACCTTCACCATTAATAACTGTGTTCGATACCATCCGCCAGGATTTTTCCCTTAAAATGACCATATATACAGCCAACAGAGAAAGAAGTGCAAGTATTATTTTCTAAACATATACTATACTTGAATCTGAAATTTAAAAATCTTATACTTTGAAAAACATATTTTTTTTCATTTTTATGCCAGCTAAAGCACCAGCTGGTTAGTAAAGGGATGGGCAATCATTTCACTCAGAAACCCTTTGCCTTCAGTGGGCAGGGGTATCATCTCCTAAGAAGGCAGATGATACCACCTGATTTTAACTCTCTAACTTCTCTGTTTTTCACTTGTGTCCTTTCAACTGCCTCCAGCACTTTTCCAGTGGAAGTGCCATAGTATTACATGATTATGGTACTGGATACATTGGAATTGAAATATTTTAATCTCATCTTAACATATGTTTTAAATCAGAAAATTACATTGACCTGTGTTTTCAGGAGCCTTTTCCATAGTGTTTTAAGATTTGTCGTGAATGTTTTAATATGTACATGTCTGGTAATTTAAGGTGGAAATCATCACAAACGGTTCTGGAAATCTTGATATTACAAAGGAGAAGGTGGTGTAGAAGATTTTCTGTGGGCAAATTTAGAGTCTTATCTGAGAATGCCTAGCAGTGTTTATATTTATATATCATTTATATTAACTGATGTACCTTATTCTTCCCATATATTGAATTTTTAAGGTAAGCAAACATTTGGTCATGTATATTACTGAAATCTAAGTAAAAAATATTGGAGTTGTACATTAGAGTAGCAACTTCTACTTACAGTTTTGCTAACTTGCTGTCTTTTCTGCCCCCTATGGAAGTATTACACAATTTCTTATGCTTGTTGCAGTGGAAATCAATGATATATTGATAATGATATACTGATGTCAGCTGTGAGCTTGTGATGAGATGCTGTCTTGTATCTTCAATCTCAAAAGATTAATACTTACCTACTAGTTCACTGTCTGTTTCCTTAAACCGATCAAAATATATGAAGGGATTTGGGGTCACCAGCTGAGGGGTGTCTTGGTGTGAGGAAAGAAGTTTGATACAAAGTCTGTGTTGAGGACTGAGGAACTCTGGGAGCCTTGGGTCAGCATTTATTATCACAAAGCAGGAAAGAGTAGTTAAAAAGTTACTTCTCAGACATTAGCATTAAAAAAGGGAGAACATAGAAAACATCAGACAGAATGTCTCCAATTTGTTTTGCAAAATCTCAGACCTTAAGCAAGACCTCTTCCTCTAGCATCAGGAGATCCTTGGAATCTAGAGAATCTTTACCTAACCATTAGCCTGGTATTGCCACACCTCACATACACATTCTCCCTTGGAGGCCAGTTTTCTGCCTCCTACAGGTACACAACTCACATGCCATTCTCATGATTCTCCAGGTCTCTCAAGCAGGAAGCAAGTCTTATGCTAAAGATCAGGGCTCAGTTTCCTGTACCAATATCCAAAGATAATTTGAATCTGGAGCTGACTTTGACTTTTTTGTGTGTTCATTGAATGGGCTTTGCAGAAAAGGAACATGTCAAATAAATATGGGTATGAAAGGAAGGCTTAGTGTCCCCTCAGAATGTTTCCATAACCACAGCAAGTTGAGGACATATGCCTCCAGCACCTGCAGGAGTGTTGGCTAGTTGCTCAGTTTACATTGGGGAAATTAAAAGCCTTTCCTTTATTTCAATTTATTCATCTAAACAATGAAAGCAATAATATCTTCCTCTCAGTTTTGTTTCTTGCCCTAATAAAACATGCATGGGATAATGATAAAAAAAGACCTTACTATACAAATATATTGTAACATTATTATTTCTAAAAGTGGGGAGATAAGGAAATGTAAGTGATTAATCAGGGCCAGAAACAGAAGAATCTAAATATTTTCTATAGGACTCTGGTGAATTGAGTTACATTCTCTTCAAAAGAGAGTGTGTTTCTAACATTCCTAAAACCACATATCCTGATTGAAACAGAACTAGTTGGAGAAGACAATATAAAACCTACTTGATTGGATAAAAATGATGTTTTGTATTCAGGACGGAATATTGTAAAGACCTTTTAAGCCTCTAAAGAAAATTTGAGGATGATTTTCTTTTAATATCTTAATTGTTTCTTTGAGAAGCAAAATTAACATTCATTTTTCTAAGACATGGGGTGACTATTAAGTTAGGGAAGCTTATGAGAAATTTTAAAAACATAATAATAAATGCAATTAATTAGGAGGAAACAATTAGATGCCTCTAACATTTAATTATAGTCGAAAATGCTAATCCCATTCTAATTGATTTTGGTTCTTGATTATGTTCCTGAAAGTCTCACAGGAGCAGGGATGATATGAGATTATTTGGGAAAGAGCAGCCAGAAAGTTGGTTATCATACAGAAAAATATGTGTATATTTCATATACACATCCATTTGGTACAAAATAATGAATTGTGGCCACATATTTGTGAAGTGCACCAATAAAGAAAGAAGGCATTCCAAAGAATAGATGTATGTAATATATTAATATATGAATTGATATATGGAATATAAGCTGTATCCATATATGATGCCATACATTAGTAGGGACCCACAACTCATTTTTTTGTGTCAACCAGTACATGTATTTTCCAACGAATGCATGTATTTCCATACAATTATGAAGTCCTGAGAAAAATGAAGAATTAGCCTTACAGATTCAACCATGTCACTAGTAATTAAAAGGGAAAATACCATACGTGCAAACTGAGAAAAAAGATAGAAATAATATAATATTTTAAAATATTTTGTACAGTCTAATACACAATGCTTCCTTGAATAAATATATATATTTTAAAAATTACAGTGATTATGTACACATAAATACACAGTTAAAAAACATACAGTTAACATATGTCAATGTATGTGTGTACAGGGATGGATGTGTGTGAGAGAGAAAGAGAGAGAGAGACATCAAAATCATTTACCCTATCTGCTATAGAAAAATATTATCTTACGAAATCCTTAATTTAATCTTTTATTTACCTGACCTATAAGGCAAGGTAATAAAACCCTAACATTGTTTTTTTCTTAAATACACCAATAATTCATTCAGAAATTTCATTCCTTAAAAAGTAAAAATTAGAGAACTCTAAGAGATTGTTCTATTTTCTGAAATTTGTCAGATAAATTATTATTATTTTTTTTAAATCTGCTTCTTCTTCTCCTGGTTGGAAACTTCTTCATGAGATTTGTAGCTTGATTCTGGGCATGCAGTGAGAATTGTCATCATGGAAACTCTGAGCTTGACCTAGACTTTGGAGCCATTCTGTCATGGCTAATATTATTGGCCTCTTTAAGGTATTATGCTTAATTGCAGCACCTCCCTTAACCTTGGTCTGGTTTCAATATCAATTCTTACATTTGAAGCTTTTGTTGGGTGATTTTTCTTTTTAAATACATGGCCCAGAAAACATGGATTGCTTCTACAATACTGGGCTTGTGGGCAACATTTCTAGGTGGCACAGGAGAAAACATCCAGGTTCCAGGCTTTTAAGAGGATCTTAGTTCTAACACCTAATGAGTCAAGGGGCCTATGTCCTTGACTGCTTCCTACTCACACCTGTCTTAGTATCTGTGGAGGTGATTGATCCTTACTGGGTGCTACTCCTTTGAGTTCCTCTTTAATTTCCGGCAACTGAAGATTTTGTTTTTACTCCTTTCAGCTTTTATTTAAATAACTGTCAATAAAAAATTTACATTATCAATCTGTGTTTGGGGTGAGAAAACTCTCTTTAGAGTTTGTTCTAATCATCATTTTGATTAGAAATTTAGCTTACTTTTTCTGGAGTAGAAAGTGATACCTTAATTTCCCAGGAATGTTAGTCATTCAAACACTGGTTTAGAAAAATATATAAATCACTAAAAAAAGACACAAAAAATGTTTACAATATTTTTAAACTATCAACCTGTTTCAGATATTTGGACAGAAAAGAAGAAAAATTTTGTTTAAAAGAGGCCTTACTCCTACACCTGGTAAGACTCCAAATCAAAAGATTTGGTCAGAAAGAAGGAGCTTAAATCCATTCTAGACTGGTCAGCGTCTCCCCCAGTGTACTGGTATTACAATGTAGGCATCAGACCACATTTTTCCAGAAGTAAGTGTAATGCTCAATGAAATACATCAATTGTCCCAATCAAGTGTCAAGGACATTATGGGTTGGGATAATTTGGGTCTTATTTTCTAAAGTAAAGTACATCTAAGACTCCATATTGTAAGAATGGAAGTCAGCATTATTTTTCTTGAGAATTTCTAATAAAAGAGTCTTGAAAACAATATCTTGGATTCTTTCAAAATCTGAGAGCTACTCTAAAACCTCTTGTCTCAGATAAAATTCCAATGTTTACCAAAGGAGACCATCCCCACTATCTTACCTGTAAGGTCTCCAGATTCCATCATCTTCAACCCTCCTCCTCTCCAGCTTTAAACTCTAGATTATGTAATTTATCAACTGTGACTATCCCCAATATAAGGAGCCAGAATCTACTATTGGCAATCCCTCTTCTGTCATGTCACCTCTTATGCATTATAGGAGAAATCTCAACACCTATGTGTTTATTAGCTCTGCCTGATATATTAACTTGTACAGACTGTGTCAGGGGATTCTTTGCCCCTGTGTTCTTTTAAGTGCAGACTAACAAAGCTCATTTTAAACCTTGGTGAAAAAAATAATATGAGCATTGTTAAAATGAATGCAGTAGAGTTTGAAAAACTGTGTTCTATCAAGAAGAGAAATGTTTTCCCTTCATGTAAACTGATGGCTCTGACTTGAGCCAGAAGCAGTTGTACCTTTAGCCATCAGAAAATAGCTTGCGCATCCTGATATATGTGCACAGGACAGAAGCATTCTTTTATGATATGGAACCAAAAATAAAGCTCAACTCACTATGGACTGAGCAAATGATAAAGCGTGTCAAAAAATTATAGACTTTCAATCTTACCTGGACTGTATAGAGAGACTACAGAGAAGAACAAAGGCATTTAAAAGTGAGAGTGGAAAGAAGGAGCAAAGGAAAGTAGAACTAGCTTACAAATAATTTTTATAAAGAATGAGTGAATGAAATTCTCTTTCTCTGATTACACCAAAGGATTCTCTGTAGAGCATTGATAATATTTAATTTCAAGGCCTAAAGTTACCTTTATATTAAACAGTTAGTGGATTGACTGTTGTAGTGTCTGAACAAAAGCATAATGTAAAATAAATTTTGTTGACTTTATAAAGGAAAATATATATTAGGACAGCAATAATAGCAGCACTTACTATGTTAATATTTTAATAAATCATGTCTACAAGTCAAGATTTGTTAATGTGTGTGTATAGTCCACATGACTCCTTCAGAGACTTGAAGTTTTAACTAAATTTAGATGAACTCACCAATTTTACACAATTTTTAGTTTTAAGTGGTCTGACTGTTAAGGACTCAAGTAAACAACATTTAATTCTTTTAGTACTTGTACACCAAGTCACAGATTTCAATTATAGTTATAAAAGTGTTTTTATCTTTTTAAATATGGACAATGAGTGAAGGACAAGGAATATACTACAAAAGTAAAGAAAGCAGAAGGGATAATATGAGAAAGAAAACAGAGAGAAATGAAATGCTGAGGCATTATTTATCACTATGGGTCTATATGTGCACTTATCTAGAGACTAATAAATGTTAAATTATTGTTGAAAAATTAAAATATAATAACAAAAATAGAGTTAATGGTATCATTTTAGTATTTATACATCTGTAAACATATATAATGATTCAGGTAATAAAAGAAAGAAAAACTGTATTCACTAAGAAAATGAATATCTGAGAGAAAATCTGGTAAAATGCACAACTAGAAGTGATAAAGCAATTTTGCACTTGCAGCAGGATACACGCTTAAGCATCAAAATCAATTGTTTTCTATATTTTCATAAAGAACAATTGAAAATTGCAATTAACAAAACAATTTGGTATAAAAACCCAAATAGTTGATTTTTTTTTTTTGCATATTTGCTTGCGTAATTTGTAGATTCTGGTTATCAGTCTTTATTGAATGTATAACATTCAAATATTTTCTTCCATTCTGTGGGCTGTGTATTTATTCTATTAGACTGTATTCTTGACTGTGCAGAAGCTTTTTAATTTGATCAGATTCCATCTATTGATTTTTGTTGTTGCTGTGAATGCATTTAAGGTCTTCTTCATAAACTCTTCCCCTAGGCTGATATCTATAAGAGGCTTTCTAACATTTTCTTCTGGACTTCTTAGAGTTTCATACCTTAATGTTAAGTCTTTCATTCATGTGACTTATTTTTTGTGAGTGATGAGAGGTGAGGATCCTCTTTCAGTTTTTCACATGTGGCTATCCAATTTTCCCAGCACCAATTATTGAATAGGGATTCTTTTTTCCAGTGTATGCTTTTATCTGTTTTGTCAAAAGTTAAATGAGAGTATGACAATTGTATCACCTCAGAGTACATGTTCTGATCCATAGGTCTATGTCTCTGTTTTGGTTACTACAGCCTTGTAGTATAGGTTGAGGTCTGGTAAAGTGACAACTCCCATTGTTTCTTACTATGTAAAGTGGTATTGGCTATTCAGGGTCTCTTCTGGTTTCATACAAAGTGTAAAACTATTTTTTTTTTTTTAGATCTGAGAAAATGGCATTGAATTGTATTGAATTATAGGTGAAAGACCTATACACCTCTGGCTAAAAAAGCTGTTTGAGAGAGAACAGTGAAAAGACTTTGTGCAGGCATTCTTGTGAGAAACTGAGGCAGAATCCCATATGGTCGGGTTGGTTGCAGGCCTAAAAGCTCCCTGACCTAAGGTTGGCCTGATGGGTTGCAGACATAAAACCCCCCTGACTTAAGGCTCACATGGGAGCAGAGGTTTGCACACAAACTTGCCATTTTGCCTGAGCAAGTGAATGGTCACCTTTATTTAAAACACAATTTCAATAAGCATGCTTATACTTTGCCACATTGCTTTTCCGTGAGACCCTAATGGTAACATTGAATCTGTAAATCTCTTTGGGTATTATAGCCATTTTAACAACATTGATTCTGCCAATAGAAGAATATGCTATGTTTTTCCATAAGTTAAAATTTGAAATTTCTTTCTTCAGTGTTTCACACTTTTCCCTATATAGCTCTTTTACTTGTTTAGTTAAATATTCCTAGGTATTTTATTTTCTTTATTGGTACTGAGAAAGGTGTTGCATCTTTGATTTGATTCTCAGTTTGACAGTTGTTGATGTATATGAAAACTACTGACTTGTGTACATTGATTTTATAACCAAAGACTTTGCTGAATTTATTTATCCATTTCAGGAGTCTCTTGGTTGAATCTTTGGGGTTTCATAGATATAATATCATGACTTCAGCAAACAGTGATAGTTTGACCTCTTCTTTCTTTCCCCATTTGGATACCCTTGATTTCTATCTCTTGCCTGATTGCTCTAACTAGGACTTCCAAAACTATGTTGAACTGAATTGGAGATAGTGAGAAACCCTCTTTGGTTCCAGTCTAAGCAGGAATCTTTTCAATTTTTCCCCATTCAAAATGATGTTGACTGTGGGTTTGTCATATATGGCTTTTATAATTTTGAGGTAAGTTCCATCTATGCCTATTTTGCTAAGCATTCTTATCATAAAAGGGTGCATCTTGTCAAATGCTTTTTCTGAGTCTATTAAAAGGATCATATATTCTTTGTTTTTGCATCTATTTATGTGGTGGGCTACATTTATAGATTTGTGTTGGACCATCCTTGCATCTCTGAGTGGAAGCTAATGTGGTTTTGATGAATTAATTTTTTGATGTGCAGCTGAATCAATCAAAGACATAGAGAGGCTGAATGGATTAGAAATCAAAAGCCAAGCATAGATGAAAATTATCTTCAAGAAAACCACTCTACCTGTAAAGACACATATAGACTGAAAATAAAGGGATAGAAAAAGATACTCCATGAAAATGGAAACCATCAAAAAAGCAAGAATAGCTAAACTTTTATCAGATAAAATAGATTGCAAGGCAAAACTGGAAATAGAGACAAAGGAGGCCATTACATAATGATAAAGGGTCAATTCAGCAAGAAGATATAACAATTTTAAATATATATGTACCCAACAATGAAGCACCCAGATATATAATTCACATATTATCAGAGCTGAACAGTGAAATAGATCCGACACAGTAATTATTAGAGACTTCATGCTCCACTTTTGGCATTAGGCAGATCATCTAGACAGAAAATCAGCAAAGAAATACTGCATTTAATCTGTACTGTAGACCAAATGGGCCTACAAGATATTTTAAAAAGATTTCATCTACAGCTACAGAATACACATTCTTCTTGATCATTCTCAAGGGTAGAACATAAGTTAGGCCACAAAAAAGTCTTAAAATATTTAGAAAGTAAAATTATATCACATACTTTCCTTGACCTAATGGAATAAAACTAGAAATCAGTAATAAGAGGAACATTGAAAATTATAAAAACACAGGGAAGTTAAATAATATGCTCCTGAATGACCAGTGGCTCAATGAGAGATTAAGAAGGAAATTAAATTTTTGCCCAAAACAAATGAAAATGAAAACACAACATATCAAAAATTATGGGATACAGTGAAAGCAGTAATAAGAGGAAATGTTATTGCAATAAATACTACATCAAAAAAATAGAAAAACCTCAAATAAACAATAATGATGCATCTCAAAGAACTATAAAAGCAAGAGCAAAAATAAATGAAATTAAGACCAAAAATCTATATAAAATTTCAACAAAATGAAAAGTTGAAAATGATAACATTGACACATTTCTAGCTAGACTAAGAAAAAAAGGGAGAAGACAGAAATAAATAAAATCAAAGATTTCTGCTTCATACACTTTAGTTAAAGAAAAAAATAAAAAATGAAATCAAAGATAAAATGGAGACATTATAACTGATATTGAAGAAATTTAAAGGATGATTAGAGAGTACTATAAGTAGTAGTATGTAAAAAATTGAAAAACTCAGAAGAAATAGATAAATTCTTGTACATACCCAAGCTACCAAGATTGAACAAGAAAGAAATTCAAAGCCTAAATAAACCAATAAGGAGATAGAAACAGTATTAAAAACGTCTGTCATCAAGAAAAACCAGTGGCTTCACTGCTGACTTTTGCCAAGTATTCAAAGAAGAGATAATACTAATCCTACTTAAACTAACTTAAAATTTGGGGCGGAAATACTCCCAAACTGACTCTTTGAGGCCTATATCATTGAGATTTCAAAAACAGAAAACTATAGGCCATTATCGCTAATGGATATATTTGTAAAAACCCTCAACAAAACACTAGAAAATCAAATTCAATAACATATTAAAAAGATTATTCATCATGATCAAGTGGGATTCATTTCAAAAATGCAAGGATGTTTCAACATATGGCAAACCAGTCAAGGAGATGTATCATATCAACAGACTTAAGAACAAAAATATATGATTATTTCAATTGGTGCCAAAAGGGCATATGCTAAAATTTAACATCCCTTCAGCATAAAAACTCTTGAAAACCTAGAGATAAAAAGAACTTACCTCAATACAAGAAAAACCACATGACAGACCTATGGAAAGTATTATACTTAATGGGGTAAAATGAAAAGCCTTTCCTCTAAGATCTAGAATAAGACAAGGGTGCCCACTTTCACCACTGTTGTTCAACATAGTAATGGAAGTTCTAGCTAGAGTAATCAGGCAAGAAAAAGAAATAAAGGGCATCCAATTGGGAAGGAAGAAGTCAAATTATCCTTATTTGCCCAAGATATGAACTTATACAGAGAGAAATTCAAAGACTCCAGAAAAGAGCTATTAGAACTGCATGATGGGCGGTGCCTATGGCTCCTGGCTTAAAGTTATTCTTTTTCATCAGACTCCTGAGTAGCCAAGACTATGGGCTGGTACCATCACATCCAGTCCAATATTTATTGAAGGGATTAGCCTTTCTCTATCATGCATTCTTACCACAGTTCTGAAGGCTAGGGAAATCCAAGCTCAAAACACCAGCAGGTTCAGTGTCTGGAAGTGCATGAGCCTGCTGAAAGTATGGTGAAAAGACCCCTACTGGGTGATCCTGTCCACAACAAAAGCAGTGAAGGTGAATGGCATTTCTTCCTGGAATCCCTGATTCCTGCCAACAGTGGCAGCAAAGCTTGCCTTTTCAAGGACCAATCAGGAAAAGAAGTTTGTACAAAACCTGGATTTCACATCACTCACATGTGAAACCAGCCAGCAATGGGGAGTGGACAGTCCAACAACATCCAGAGCATCCCCACAGTCTTACCCTGAAAAAACAGACTCCAACCCTGCCCCAGTCACATACCAGAAGCTGACTGGTCTATGCATGGCAGAAACTTAAGGATGAGCAGCAGCAGCGAGGAACTGATTACTGATTCTTTGCTTTGGACTTTTTCACCTTTCTTCTCTAATCTTAGGTGTAAGACATGATGAAGGTTGTGAAAAACATGTCCAAAGGTAACTCAAACTAGACAAACTGTCAAAATTATTGGTTTACTCTTATTATGAATGTACAGAAAAGCCTGAAGGTACTTGCATATATAATTACACCTAATATCAGATATGGGTCAGTTGTTTGCTACAATCCTTCTGAACCCCCAAAGCAAACTAAATTTGCTATGTGGTGTACTGATATCCCTAGAAAGACAATAACCCAAGTTATATTAGAGGGAATACCTAAATAAGTGAAAAAGAAATCATTAATAACAATTTTGCAATGTATACAAACATGTGTCTTTTTATATTTCCAATAATAATTAGAAGTTTTCCATGTAGAAATACCATATATTTCTGAAGAATTATTTCTGTGTATTTCATATTGTGTAGTCATGCTAAATTTAATTCTCTAATTTTTAATGGTATACAATGGATATTTGTATATTGAACTTTAATCCAAAAAAAAGGAAAAATTTAAAAAGAATACAATATACAAATCAACACCTTGAATCCCACAAAGGCATAAATGTATTCATGATCTATGTATATATGACAATAAAAAAATACAATATTCAAGACATATAACATAAAAGATAAAGGAATAGAGTGGAAACTCAAAGTGATCACTGACAAATACTAGTGTCATCTGTCTAAGTCTTTTTGAGCTGCTATAACAAAATACTTCACTGGGAAGCTTCTAGGCAACAGAAATTTATTTCTCACAGTTCTGAAGGCTAGAGAAATCTGAGATGAAAATGGCAGCAGGTTCAGTGTCTGGAAGTGTCTGTTTCCTGATTCACAGCAGCACCTCCTGTTGTGTCCTTATGTGGTGAAAGGAGCAAATAAGCTCTCTTAGGGCCTCATTAATAAGAATATTAATTTCATTCATGTGATTTCCACCTTATATTCTAATCACCTCCCACAGTACCCCATCTCTTAATCCTATCTCATTGGTGATTAGACTTTGAGAAATGTGTTTTGGGGGATACAATCAGTAAGACGATGGCAACTTCTAATGAGATACTAATCAAGCAATCTTTAAATATGCCAACACTGTGAGTTCAAAAGTTGTAAATTTGTTTTAAACAACATAAAGGCCATTAGATCTAATAGAAGCTATTATTTTACCATAGTGTTAACATATTATATTATTTTTAGTTTTTGATCTTAAAACTTTTTTCTTCCTTGTTAGGTACTGAAAGGTTAATTAAACATTGTAAGGGTGTTAATTAAATGTTTTAAGGGTATCTTTAAAGCCATATTTATTAACAAAAGATCATTCCCAAGCTTTTCCTCATCTCCTAAAGAACATATTCTATTTCTTTCCCTATTCATCTTTTGATAAGATTTGTACTATTACAATACAGTTTAAAATTAGGAAGACAGGGAGAGGAAGGAAGCAAGAAGCACATAACTCAGAGTTTGAAGAAGAGTTTTCAAGAAGCTTGGAGGAGAAAACTACGTGTATTGTGGAGTATAATGAAACAAAGGAAAAGGGTTATTTTTAAAAATATTTTCCAGTTTATTATGTCTTCCTTTCCTGATATATGATAAAATATGTAACAAATCTTGCAAATTGACAGTTGTAATAACTATTGCATGATTATATACATACATATCATATTTAAGAAGAGTGCTATGAACATTCTTATGACCATGGCTTCAATGGAGTTACAGCTTTCTGTTCAAATACTAAGATAAGATCTTGATCATTAGTTTGAAAATACCATCAGCTACTCAAGCAATAGCCCAGAGTAAATGCAAGAGGTTAAAGGGTAAACTTAAAACTTAGTATGAGAAAATACATAAATAACTAAGCTTATTACTGGCCATCAGGTAGGAACAAAAGAATATTATATCATTTTAGAAAAGAAGAGGTCAATTCCATAAGGAAAAATAACAAGAGATTGTAAGATACATTTTAGAATAAATTATCATTAAAGAGAAATTAGAGGATGGCAATATCACCCAATCCAAGTTACAGAGGACTTTTTGAAAAATAATCAGTAGTCTATAGTGACAGAAACAGAGAGTGCACATTGAGATAATTACGGTAGACAGGTACAGAACAGTGTGTTAGAAGCAAACATGAAAAGTTTCAGATATAAGGCTTCAGAGACTGAACTTTATTCAGCACATAAGGAAAACTTCTGTACGTGGGAAGAAAATAATTATAGTAATATTTAAGAAATATTTGGTATTTGTGTGTAGGATGGTTGCTAATTGTTATCATAATATTGGCTAATTGTTATCATAATATTGGCTGTCCATGAATAAGACATGTGTCTTGTGTTATACATTGATTGTAAAGCCTGACTTTTGCCAACATACAGCTATAGCTTTCCCCATAAACTACTAAATTTTTCAGTTTAATTTCAGAGATTACTTTGAGAAAAACCACATATGTTAAGGCACAGATTTAAAACCCTATACAATGTTCTTACTTTCAACTTTCTTCTTTCTAAATGACTTAAATTTTGTATATCAGATAGATTTTTTCAAAAATGAAATAAATATCTATGAAATACTTAGTATGGTGTCCAATAGAAGGTAAGCAAGTAAGAAAATATTAACTATTATTATCTTATGTATAGATATAGAGAGAGAAACAAAAAATGTATTTAGTAGAACATAATCTGCCAGAAACTTTATTTCAAAAGTTATAAAAATAGGCTTAGCACCTGTGGCTCAAATGGCTAAGGCACTTGCCACATACACCTGAGCTGGCGGGTTCAAATCCAGTCCAGATCCACCAAACAACAATGACGGCTGCAACCAAAACATAGCCAGGCACTGTGGCAGGCACCTACTGTAGTCCCAGCTACATGGGAGGTGGAGGCAGGAAAATCACTTGAGCCCAGGAGTTGAGGTTTCTGTGAGCTGTGATACTGCAGCACTCTACCCAGACAGCTTGAGGCTTTGTCTCAAAAAAAAAAATTATAAAAATAGAAAAATATGGTTTGCAACAGAAATTATAAGATCTGTTCTAATGAGAGGTTATTGTCTATCACTTTTCTGCAGTGGCAAATGAATACTTTGACAAATTGAAGATTTTATCACCCAAAAAAGCTGAGGGAACTTATTCTTATCTTCTGAAGGGCTGATATTAATAGCACAACACTTGCAATGCAGTTTCTTATGGGATACAAAACAGTGTCCAGGGTAAACTTTGTTATTGTAGAACCCTGTCACAGAAGCTGTAATACAGGTATATCTTTAACGTAGTTCCATGTTAATTTATTCTCCAGAGGAGAAATATTTGGAGATTAATGTTATCTCATCAAAATAACTGATACTAATAGTAATGATTTCTGTGAAGTGTGGGGTGGTGCAAATTTGGTGATGTAATAACTTCCATCTCCAGTGTCCTGCAAATAAATACATAAATGTGAGTATAATGGATGTCAAGATTTCAAAATGACTTCTATTACCCAAACAAGCAAACCTTAGTCATTTTAGTCATAACCTCCAACTATCATTATAATTAATCTTTTCAGCATGATATCCTGTTCTCACTCCCCTACTTATCAGAGTTCTTTTTGGGCAATTAACCTTGTATTAGATTAAAGTGCTCATCAGAGACACACACCTTCCATCATCTACTATATTTGTGGCAATTAATTATTTTAATTTTAGTTTTAAAATTCTCTTTCAGGGTTATTACCAGATACTACAGAAACTGATTCCAATTATTTAACATTGAAAAAGAAATTACTGGAAGACCATGAGGAAGCTCATAGAATATCCTGGACATTTTTCAGGAGACACAGCTTGGTTTTCTGTCCTCTGATTTACAAAGCCTCAGGAACAGTATGGTGTGGGTTTTGCCACTGCTACCAGTGGGAGTGAGATATTCCTGCTGAAACCATTCCTGCAGCAAAAAGGATACTTCAGTTATGACTGGCCGATACTGGATTTTTCTTCCTCTGCTGCCAAGCTCTTGGGAATGAAAGAATGAATTCACAGACGACAAGCAAACAAGTGACAGAGTGACAGTTCATTGAGGCTAGAGGGGAAATAGAAGATAGGAAAAAAGAATCTAACTACACAATGAAAGGAATCTAAACAGGTTGCCACTGCAGCTTTGCTGTTTGGGGGTTTTAGGCCTGATTTGCCCTCCCAAACCTTGCTGGCGAATACTGATTGGGTTCTTCAAACTTAGCTGGTTTGCATTGATTGGTTTCTTTTAACCTAAACTGACTGGCCTCTGTTGATTGGCGATCTATTTGCCCCTGTGCTATTGTCATCCAATCCCTTTGGGGGGTGGGCAGGTCCTTCTCCCTGGTATGTCCTGACCAGCAACAGTTAGGGACCAGGCTGCATAAGTTTACACAGCAACTCTGTGCGGTTATCAAACTGTCTGCTGGGATTTTCCAGGTTTGCTGTCTATGCCCATACTCCTCTCCCTCTCCCAGGGCCCCATTTTCTCTGTCCTTGTCTAAAGCCTTTGGACTGTATTAATAGTCATCACCCACCTGAGTAAGATTAAGGTCCTAGTTGGTCAAGGTTGAACTTCTACCATGGGCTTGTTTCCTGATATTGATACCAGATAGGTGGGCCCCAGCCAGCTCAGCTGAGTGGGGTTGGAGGACCTGCCACCTCCGTCTTGGCTGTGTTAGTGGCAGTCAGCAGAGGAACCAGCAGGCTGGAGCGTGGGTAAAGGGGGGGGAGCTCCCCCCTCCCACTGAAGGTCCAGACACAACGTTGTAGACACTGGCACCTCCTCTTTCTCCAGTGCATACCCGATTGGTCTATTTTCAAAACCTGCTCCTTATTGGTCTATTTTCAGGACCTGAAAGCTCACTGGACAGCTGCCCCTATATAAGCCCCTAAGTAGACAGTGGACAGCCCAAACACAGACCTCTGGAAGACATCCTAGACAAAGCTGGAGAGCAAGGAGGTTTGGCTCTTTGTAAGAGCTGTAACACTTGTATTACTGCTGATCCTGCCCTGCAAGGAGGTTTGGCTCTTTGTGAGAGCTGTAACACCTGTTGAATAAAACCTAATAAAACCTAACTTGCTGATCTTGTAGCTTCATTCATTGAACCACCGAGACCAAGAGCCTGGAAATCCAGTATCAAAATCTGGCATCAATATGGAAGTGGGTGGGAAAATAAAACATATGGATGTCTGGACTTCTGTAAACAGAAGCTGAGCTCTACCCCTTGGCAAGACTTGTGGAGAGAGAGTTACCTAGGAGCGGCAAAATGTAAGGCAAAGCTCTTAGCAAAATTGTGCTGTTTTCAAAAATATATTTTATAATATTATTATGTTTTACTTCTTTTAAAACATAGGGATCTTATCCGATGAAGTAGTTTTTCAAAAGATATAGTCATAAAGCAACAAATGTGAGCCAAAAATATCTTTGAATTTAAGTCTTTAAAGTGTTCTTTACATTTTTTTTTTTTTTTAAGAAAATGAGTAACATTTCTGGGCATATAACATACTTGTATATCAACTCAGTGATCTATAATAGTATATCTAATAGGCTTCCTTTTGGAAATAAAAAGTATTCATAATAAGGAATAATTATTTATTTGTATTTCTAGATGTTGCTCCTTGACTGACAAGATATTCTTTATTAGATTGAGATTTAGAGGAGGCAGTGATGATTAATTCTGTGTAATTTAGGTCTTATGCTTAGTGTAATCAGGCCTGTTAGAATGACCATATGTAAAAATGGGGAACCACCAAGTAGGTGAAAATCTAATCTACTCTCATCAATAATCTCCACTGATATTTTGAAATTAAACAGTAATGTTGAATACTTGTTCAAACATCAGTGAGAAGTGTTTTTATTTATCAAATTACAAAACTTTCTTAAATCTTAATATTCAATATTAGTGAGAATGTTGGGAAATGAGACAGTCATATGTCCCTGATAGATGGTTCAGCTGGTAAAACATTTCTAGATGCAAAAGCTAATATATTAAAACTGCTATGGGGCGGTGCCTGTGGCTCAAAGGAGTAGGCACTGGCCCCATATGCTGGAGGTGGAGGGTTCAAACGCAGCCCCAGACAAAAACTGCAAAAAAAGAAACTGCTATGCACTTTGAAACAGCAATGTCGCTTTATCAAATTTATTTTTAAATAAATCCTTGAAGAAGATGATTAATGACCTAGAATTTTTATTTGGAGGAAATAAACAAACAAAAAAACCCCCAAATATCCAAAAATATGGAATTACATCAAATATCATGATACAACTAACTAGAAATGTGTATTGATAAACACTGTATTTTGTAAGTCTATTTAAAGATTTTGGAAAATTCACAAGATAGTACTGAATTTCAGAAAAGACATTCACTTATTCAACAATTATCAATTGAGAACATACAGTGTGTCAATTGCTGTTCTTATTGCTGAAAACATAGCAGTAAACTCTACAGACAAACATGCTTGTCCCCGTGAAAGAAATGTCTAGATAACAAAATGAAAAGTCTTCCTATTAATTATGTTGAGCACTAAAAAGCTCTTATAAATTTTTAAAGACCCTTTAAAATACAACATTAAAATTATCTCTGATTTTCTTGGCTGCGTGTAATTAATCTACGAATAACGATATAGTCTCCTTCCACACAATTTTATACAGGTGGACTGTGAAAAGCATTACAGGTTTAGTGTTAATAAGAAGAAATGTGATTTCATAAAAGTTTTTATAAGAAATACTTTTCTTAATCAAAGATCATTTGTTCAAATTACACTATGTTTTGAGAAGAGATTGGAATGGACATTTTATTTAATGTTTTATTGAAATCAGTTTTGCAAGAGGCTTTGCAGTAGCAGGAGCAGTCCGTGTTGCTCTGAAAAGGCTGCAATGCATCACTCAGTGCGTTAGTGTTGGCTAATCACGAATGTATCCTGCTTGTTGCCAGGACCCACCAACAGCTGGCCAAACACCTGGCCATGAAAGCCGGAAAGTTATTATCCAGAATGTATGATTCTGTGCACAGTTTCCAAATTAGAGAGCATGATGAGAACTGAATTAAAAGGATGATACTATGATTATTTTAGTTCAGTCATTCCAGCTATATCACATTTATGGTTGAGGTGCTAGGTTACCCTCTATCTGATATGCCACAAAAATTCCCTTGGTCTCTTAAAAATTAACCTGAATGAATTTTCAAAAGCGTTATTGAGATAATTGGCTTTATTTCAATAGAGTAAGTGTTGAGGATATTTTCAAAAGCTGCATACAAATCAACATAATTTAGTTGCTATGTTTGTATAATCATGAATACACAGATAGGTCTTAATTTTTTTCTGGAAAAATAAATGCCAGCCACTTTCACCTGAGAGGTATTATAGCAGAGTGGTTGAAAAGCATCAAGACTTTCACATACAGCTATATGGGTTGTGTACTGCTCAGCTTCCAACAATTATATCATCGTATGGCCCTCCATCTCTGGAGGAGAAGAGTCGGTGTGTCTAAATTATAGCCATGTTACATCCTAGCTTTATTAATTTGAATCAGGATATAAATCCCTTACTATTTCATTTTCCTTTTAAAATGTGTTTAATAATATGAACTCCATTATAAGAATGTGAGGAAGGTTGATGGAATTAGTTAAAAAAAAAAAAAGAGGCATTTAGAAACATTGTTAAAATAGAAGCAAAAATGTGAACATTTTTTATTTCTGCAAGTAATCTTTTCTAAAAATTCAAGAAAGATAGTCAATGTGATAATTATAATCTCAAATAACTTTCATAGGCCTTACTCCATCACTACAACTGACACGGCAGAGCTGGTTTAATAATTTATCTCTTAATCAATTTCAAACTTTCTCTCTGTATAATATGATAGAGTCAAAGGGATTCAGTGTCTGAAATGGTGTGTTTGATTGATGATGTAAATGCGATCCAGAATTTTAAATCTCATGTGAGTTGTGGGGGAAAACATGGGTGCTGATAAGCACAAATACCTTGTTCAGACAGCATTTTACTTAGAGGGAAATAACAAGCAAATATCTATCAGAATAAAAATGGGTCATTATCATCAGCCAATTCCATTAAATTGCAGTGGTCTGAACATATGAGCAATCTGGGTCATCTCCTGATAAATTCTCCAACATCATGAACAAATTTCTCCAACATCGTGAAAAAATTGTTTTGGGGGCTAAAGTGCCCAAGAAACTTAAAGACAAAAAGGACATGTGATTGCCAAGGTAATTTATACACATTGATACTGAAAAAAGCCTGTAATTTGGGGTCAGAGTGGGCTTCATCGTAAAGAACTGATTTCATCAGTCACGAAAGGATACTTTTATAAGCAGGATCTCAAGTAACTGTTAGCTCTGATTTTCAAGGGGCCAAATAAAATAGAAAGACACTAATAGTTGTAAATGCATTATATTTATACTACCTAAACCAAACTGTTTTCTGCTCATATTATATCCTATATGTATAATTTTGATTCAAAAAATGTTTAGTTTCATGTTAGATTCAATATTTTTCACAGAAAAATACCTTTTAATGAAAATATCTTAACAGATATTAATAATGTTGAAGCAGTATAATTTTTACAAACACTAGTTCAGCCACTAATTAATTAAAAGCTTGTTAGCCTTGAACTCTACAGATTCAGATCTGTGGGCAAGGGGCATCTGCTTTCCATGAAGGAAGATATCAAAGTAGCATTCATTATTTTATTTAGCAAGTAGTTACTGAGTCCTTTCTATGTTCTAGATCTAGTGTTGCAAAAATAAAAATACACTGTACTTTCTTTTTACCAAGATTTTTTTTCTAGAGGAGAGAACAATGTGGAAATATTTGTGCTGTGAGATCAATATGTTAATGTATGGACAGAAAGAAGAAGGACTTAAATAAGCCTAATGGAACCAAGGAGTGTTGCTGTGCGGAGGATTTTGAGTGTGTCTTTGTTTTAGGAACTACCTAAAATATGCTTCCAACATATGCGAATGCCAGAGAACAAGAGAAATCATAGGCATCACAGCAGCTTGGAACGATTGTAACATCATAAATACTTTAGCTTCTAAGAAAGATTGATGAGCACTGAGAGTTAAGCACAATTCTACAAAAGGGCTTTGTATGTGACCATTAATTTTGTCTACTTATGTAAAAATCTGCTTTCTCACTACATTAGGTGTGAGCAAGAATCACCACACACTAGCTTCCATTCATGCTAAAGATTCTTGGGGCCAGTGCCCAAGGGGGAATACCCAAGAGGAGAAGTACTTATTTTTAGCCCTGTGTGTCTAATAATGCAAACATTATCTTCTGGACACAAATTACTATTCAGTACATTCAGTCAAAAATTACAAGGCATAGACACTGATTTCTATTATACTAGAAGGATAGTTTGAATTTAGATTACTTACCCCTAATTAATAGATAAATATCCTAGCAAATTAAAGGTGTATTTGGAGACAGAATCAATTTGTGGTATTACTTAGCATTCGGTGACTGAATAAGAGGGAAAAAAACCTTGAAACAAATTTTTAAGTGTAAAAATAATTTATGTTCCTGATAAAATAACTGCTAAGATGATACTAAATTGTGTAGAAGGAATAAATAACATCTGACATCCTCACATCCTCCCTTGGCCATGCCATAGCCTCATACTATATGCTAGGTTTAATAATAATTTCTTTATCCTACAATTAGCTTAATGTTCCCAACCAGCTCATAGCGCTTCCTCTTCACGTACACAAACATTTACATATTGACCTAAATACTCTCACAGGCTGTTCAAAAAAAGAAAAAGAAAAAGCCTTTTTTTTTTTTTTAATCCCTGATCTCATTTTCCCAGATGGTATTAAAATTGAGTTCAAGTCAGCCTAGCACGTGTGGGGATAGGTTTTCCTTTTTTTCCTCTTTTCCCAGTTTATTTTTGAATTTTCTCATAAAAGGTTTGTTATTAAAAGCATTTTCATACATAATGAAAAATAATATTAAAAATTAAGTAATAAAGTATGTTTAAAAATCCACATTTTAGTTTTCCTTGTTTCCTGAATTTCTTGAAGAACAACAGAAATGATTACATTATTCTATTAAAGTAAAATTCTATCTTATGGGCACATGTATTTATTTAAGTGGATAGGAAGACTGGATCAGTCAGTAAGAGTGAAGTTTGGAAAAATAATTGCAATAATTTTGACTTTTTTTTTTTTCTGCAGCTTTTGGCTGGGTCTGGGTTTGAACCTGCCACCTCTGGCATATGGGGCTGGTGCCTTACCCCTTTGAGCTACAGGCACCACCAAATTTTGACTTTTGATTTATTTCTACTATACTATGTTCCTTGTCAACTAAGAGAAATTTGTGTTTATCTTGCATAAGGTCCACACTCAGGAAGTGGGATTATGACATTGTCTTAAGATGTTGAGCAGCTTTTCTCTTGTGCCTTATAATGTTGACTATGACAAAACATAAGGCTATTAGATATCAGGAACCTAATCTCCCAAATTGAACTGCTAAGAATTAGAAGTAAAGTACTCCAAACTGACCCTACTACCCCTCGCCACAACTTAGCCTCCTCTCCATTCCCAAAGGAGGATGGTCAGGAAGACAAGGAGAGGGAGGAAGGCAGATGAGAGGTGTAGCAGGGTCAGTTCAGAAAGTTCTACAAGTGTCCAAGTAAAAGGGTGTGATGGGCATCCAAGAAAATTACTCAGAAAATCCAGAGTGCTTAAGAATGGTGAGCAGCTATTTGTTTAGCTGCTTGGACAGTAGACTTGCTGTTACCGTGTTTCACCTCCCTCAGTGGGGAAATGAACACCGGAGTCAGATGGCCAGGGATGCAAGGAAGAGAACTCACCAAAATATTACGGTGCCTGTCTCCTAGGTGGATATTGGAAAGTATTTTAAATATATGTATATGTATATAGTTATCTAAAATTGTCATAAGAAAGCACATTACTTTTCTATATTCAAATAAAGCTTATTAAAAAAATTTTTAATAACACTGATCTTTATTGGAAAAATTTTTAAAAACACTGACCTTTATTGGTCCAAATAAGGAAAATATCTTCTCAAATACAAAAAGAGCCTGTTTTTATTCTTCCTTTCATATTTATAAACTATTATTTTTAATAAAATATTATTCATCACCCCAATTGGAAAATTACTAACTAAGGACTATAAGAAATATAAAGAAATGTGCAGGTTTATTTTGATAAAATTGTTTGTATAAATATTTAACTTAGTAGTATTAAAACATTGCACATTCTAGGCCAGGCACAGCGGAGACTGAGGTGGATGGATTGCTTGAGCTTACTAGTTTGAGACCAGCCTGAGCAAGAACAAGACTCCATTTGTAGAAGACCTCCTCACCCAGGGGGTTCTACAAATGGAACTTTATCCTGGAAGTGAGAACAATGTAACCTAAAAATGTACCCTCACATTATTTTGAAAAAAATAAAAAAATAAAAAAACACGAGCAATATCCCTTCTCTAAAAACAGTGTGGCATTGTGGTGGGTGCCTGTAGTCGTAGCTACTTAAGAGGCTGAGACAAGAGGATAGCTTGAGCCCAAGTTTGAGATTACTGTGAACTATGATGCCACAGCACTCTACCCAGGGTGACAAAGTAAGAGTTAATCTCAAAAACAACAAACAAAATTGTACATTCATTCCAGTGCTATATGGTAACTTTAAATCCAGGCATATGAAAAGGCAATTTAGGCTTTTGTAGACCTCATTATTATATTAAAAATAGTTTAAATGGGGGGGGCACCTGTGGCTCAAAGGAGTAGGGTGCTGGCCCCATATACTGGAGGTGGCAGGTTCAAATCTGGCCCTGTCCAAAAACTGCAAAAAAAAAAAAAAGTTTAAATGACAGGCACTACACTGAAAATTCAGTTTAAAAATATGTATGTAACTTATGCCTCATGGAGCTGAGAACCTGTGGGAGCTGGGATACATGGAAAGTGGTGTGCTAGAGTAAGTGCAAAACTATAGGACTGTACAACAAAACAAACACAGAGAAAGTCAGGAAATAACTATGTATATATATCTTAACTGATTTCATAGTCATATGTAACATACAGTTATGTGACTCAGTTGCTTTTGAGAAGGCAATTGGTTGGCACTGTTTAACTAAATAATTGAATCAGTTGGATAATTCTTTAGTATACATTAAGTGCAAAAGAATGAAAAGTTTTTGTTTAAATAAATATTGAAAAAGATACACATGTTTCTACTACACATATGTATTATTTTATTAAATGGATATGCAATAAAAATAACTAATCAGAGCAGTAAACATTTACTTACCTACTATAGTGTCACTCTATCTATACAACGATAAGCCATTTCTACCCTCAAGGTGCCTCTACATCTGTAGGACCGTTGCACAGAACATATGACAAGATCCATATTCACTTTTTATAGAGAGATCATTTCAGCTACGGTAAGCCCTCTAAGGCTAGTGAAAGAAAGGTATGAAATACAACTTAGGTAACTTGGGAATATTTGAATACTGTGATAGGTACTTTATATATGGCTAACCGGTTCACACTGTAAATTAAGCATTATTTTAGTCATTGTAGACATCAGGGGTAATGATTCAAATGAATTGAACAGTTTTCTCCAATCCATTTCACTAGGACTTGAGAAGCTCTTTTTCTGAGGCATCTCACACTCTGCCTGTGCGGTTCCAAAAGTAAAATAGGGTTATTAAAATAAACCAAGCGGCTTTCCTCTTCTCCCTCTCCCTCCTTACCTCTGTCTTCAGTATGGTTCATTTCTCAGAACCCATGAAAACCCATCTCAGGGAGAATAATGGCAGCTAAATTTTGTATATGACACAATTAAAATTTTGGTTTGAGGAAAACTGGAAGTGATGGTCCTTGGAACTATTGATATATATAGAAAGAAAAAGAGAGATGATGAACACAATAGAATAACCTCTAAAGTGGTATGCTAAATAAAGGTCTGTGGAAGCTCAGCGCAAACACATCAGCAGAATGAAATAGATAATTGAAGCAGAAGAGAAAAGATGGTTTAATCACAATTTCCTCCTAAGGCAGCTGTTCTCAACCTGTGGGTTGTGACCCTTTCTGGGGTCTCCTACATATCAGATATTTATATCACGATCATAACAGTAGCAAAATTACAGTTATAAAGTAGCAATGAAAATGATTTTATGGTTGGGGGTCACCACAACATGAGGAACTGTCTTAAAGGGTCGCAGCATTAGGAAGGTTGAGAGCCACTGTCCTAAGGTCAATCGAGCACAATCACCCTGATCACAGGTATGTTCACAGTCTTTCCTGAATAGAAAAAAATAACTCTGTATTTGCACATTTTGATGGCATTGGTTAACATAAGAATATATCAAGCTGACTTTTTACAGAAAACATACCCATATTAAGATTCCTCAGAGAATGCGTAGTCTTCTAAGTACAAATCAAAAGGATTAATGCCTTATGAGTGAACGTTCTGTTTCCCATTCATTTCAACAATGGCCACACATACTAATGAGCAGCTGATAATAGCCATCTGGGTGACAAATGCTCAATTGTGACCTTTAATTGTGTCATAGAAGCCAAAAAGAGAATGCAAGGTAAATTTATCTCAGCTAATTATTTTTTTACTCATTGAATGTATTTAATTATTCATTGATTTATAAAAAAAAAAAAAAGAAAGGTTAAAAATGGAGTGGACTTTTGAGATAAATGAACCAAGCCTCCTTGTCTAAAAGGTACAGAATATTTTTAATTGTAAGTTGATGACCAGTGTAGACACTGGAATATCAGGGTGACACCATTTTGAAGACCCCTCTAATTAAATGCTGAGCTCTGTGATACCGTACCATCTGCAGTCTCTGTTACAGTTTCTGCGGGCCTCCAAAGGAGGGTGACCTGTTTGACACTGAAAGTGCTTCCATCTGCAGGGAGAATGGAGCTGCTTAGTAGCAGACCTGGCATCTGTGCCCCAGAGACCAATTTAAATGAAACTCTCTTTGTTCAGAAACTTAACTCAAATTTGGAGCCTCAAAGAGAAAAAAGAATGGGAAGCGCTTATCATGAGCTCAGAGACAAATATATGTATTTGTTTCATAAGCCTATATACATTTACTTGTGAGCATGTATGTGTGTGAGTGTGTAAATGTAATATATTCCTTTGTAGAATCCAAGGTAACAAAAATCCCGGTAGGCAGAGGAAGCCCTTTTTGTCCTTTCCTGCACAAGGTGAAGTCTTGGTTGAATATTTTTTTGCCATAATTATACAATATACATTTTTATTAGGCTTGCTGAATCAAGTGAGTACTCTTTAGTAAGGAATCATTTAGTATACCCAGGCAACAGACTAAGTCAATAGAAGCTGCACAAATAAACAAGAACTCATCTTTCTTTTTGCACAGTATAAAATGATTATAATATTGGTAATGATTTACATAAACCATGCTTCCTTCATTTTTTTTCCTGAAACAAATTGTAGAATATGTAAATACAAACTAAAACATGCTGAGAGTGAGGACATAATACTCTGTATGACCTTCTGGACACATTTTACACATCCATCTTCACTAGACGATGAGTAGCTTTATTAAGAAATAATGGTTATTATTTTTTGTTTGTTTTATGCCTTAAATTTTCATACTGTTTTAAGCAATAGCTGAAGAAAGGAAACATTGCAGCAGAAGAGAATTCATATTATTAATGAATATGGTTTTGTGTAATTTTAGGGATATACAGATAACTTTTTAAACAAATATGTACTTTGAACTATACTATACTATACTTAATTTTAAGATTCATTCACCAGTTTATAATGTTAAACAATTAATTTAATTTTTACTCTTAAGTGTACAAAGCTACTTGTACCTTTCAAAAACAGACTGCATAAAAGATAAATTCTAGGGTTTTTTATTTCAAGTTAAATTGAGGGTACAAACTTTTAAGTTACATTGTTCTTACTTCTAAGGTAAAATTCAGGTTGTAGTTGAGCCCTTCATGCAGGAGGCGTGCTGAACACTCACACTGTGCTCATTAGGTGAGAGACTGCTAATGGCCTCTTCTCTCGCCAATCCCCCCCTTCTCTCCGTTCCTCTTGCTAGTCCATATTTGTGTTTTATCATTTGTGTAGGTACTTAATTATATATATATTGGTTGCAGATCCATGCTAGTATCTGCAGATATTGGACTTTGTGAAGTGGGCTAATCTCCCTGGAGTTAGGTGATACCTCAGAGTGGTATTGATTTGTAATTCTCTGATGATTAAAGATGATGAGCATTTTTTCATGGGTTTGTTGGCCATTTTTCTGTCATCTTCAGAGACGTTTCTGTTTAAGTCTCTTGCCCTCTTATAAATGGGTTGTTTGGTCTTTTCTTGTTGATTAATTTGAGTTCTCTATGAATTCTAGTTATCAGTCCTTTGTCCTACTCATAACATGCAAAATTTTTCTCCCATTCTGAAGGCTGTCTGTTTGCTTTGGTTGTGGTACCCTTAGCTGTGCAGAAGCTTTTTAGCTTGATCAAATCCCAGTTATTTATTTTTGGTGTTGCTGTAATTGCCATGGGATCTTCCTCATAGAAGGTTTTCCCAGGCCAATATTTTTAAGCATTTTCCCCATACTCTTTTCCAGAATTTTTATAATTTTTATTGTTCCACGTCTTTAGTTTAAATCTTTTTCCAGAAAGAATAAATTTTTGTCACTGGTGAGAGGTGTGGGTCCAGTTTTAGCCTTCGATATGTGGCTAACCAGTTCTCCCAGCACCATGTATTAAATAGGGATTCTTTCTCCCAGTGCATGCTTTTGTTTGGTTTATCAGTGATAAAATAGTGATATATAACTGGGTTCATCTCTAGGTTTTCTATTCTATTTCATAGGTTGATATCTCTATTTTTGTTTCAGTACCATGCACTATGGAACATGACGTCTGGTAACATGACACCTCCAGATTAGTTTTTATTTCTAAGAATAGTTTTGGCTATTCAGGTTATATTTTCTTACTCTGTATAAAATGAAGTGCTAGTTTTTCAAGTTCTTCAAATTGTGATATTAGTGCTTTGGCGGAGATTGGATTAAATCTGTAGATTGCTTTGGGTAGTATGCACATTTTAACAATGTTGATTCTTCCAAGCCACAAGCCTGGTATGTTCTTCACTTGCTGATGTCTTCTGCTGTTTCTTTTCTCAGAGTTTCATAGTTCTTTTTATAGAGATTTTTCATGTCCTTTTTTAGATATATTCATAGGTATTTCATCTTCTTTGGCACTACTGTAAAAGGTATAGAGTCTTTGGTTTTATTCTCAGCTTGACTGTTACTAGCAAATATGAAGGTTACTGTTCTGTGGGCATTAATTTTTGTATGGTGACACACTGCTATATTCCTTGATAACTTCTTAGAGCTTTGTAGTTGAGTTCCTGGGGTTTCCCAGGTACAATATAATGTCATCTGCAAAGAGCAAGAGTTTAAACTTCACTATCCACATTTGAATGCCCTTGATTGCCATCTCTTGTCTGATTGCAATCACTAGGACTTCCAGCACCAAGTTGAATAGCAGTGGCGATAGTGGGCATCCTTGTCTAGCTGCAGTTCTGAGTGGAAATGCTTTCAGGTTTACACTGTTCAGTATGATATTGGCTGTGAGGTCTTGTAAATGGCCTCTATCAGTTTAAGAAATGTTCCACCTACTCCTTTTTTGGTAAATGTTCTTATCAAAAATGATGCTGGATTTTGTCAGAAGTCTTTTCTGTATCAACTGGGAGAATCATCTGGTCTTTGTTTTTTATTTTATTTATGTGCTGAATTACTTTTATTGTTTTATATATATTGAACCAACCTTGCATTTCTGGGATAAAACCCACTCAGTCACAGTGTATAACTTTTTTATGTGTTGCTGTGTTCTGTTGCTAGAATCTTATCAAATATTTTTGCATCAATATTCCTTAATGATATTAGCACATAGATTTCTTTTTTCTTGGGTCCTTTCCTTGTTTTGGAATCAGAGTAATATTTTCTTCATAGAATGTGTTGGGGAGGATTCTTTCCTTCTCTGTTTTGGAATAGATTATGCATTATAGATACTAGTTCCTTTTTAATAATTTGGTAGAATTCTGGTGTGAAATTGTGTGATCCAGGGAGTTTCTTTTTTGGAATATTTTGTATAGTTGATGTTATTTCAGGACTTGATCCAAGTCTATTCAAAATTTCTAATTCATTCTGGTTGAGTTGAGAAGGTGGCATGATTCTGGGTATTGGTCCATTTCTTCTACATAAAAATCCTAGCTTTTCAAATGAAAAGAAGGGTAAGAAAGGAAGGAAATTTCAAAGAGAAGTAGAGCATATGTGAGGAAGAGACGAATGAAAAAATAAGGGAAAGAATAAGAAACCGAGAGAGGAGGATAAAGACTAGGAAGAAAGAAAGGAAGAAAGAGAGGATGTAAGGTGAGTGTAAATAAAGAGGAAGTAGGAACAACACAGGTAGGAAGAAGAGAAGGAAAGGGGGAGAGAAAACAGGTGGAAGACAGAAGGAGGCTTATGTAGTTTATGTGAAAGAAGGAGAGAGATGGGAGGAAAGAAGATAAAGAAGAACAAAAAGAAGAAAGGCAAGAAAACTATATAAAATGATGCCAGGAAAGGACATAATCCAATTAAATGAAAGGCATAAAGCCCTGCATGGTTTAGATATCCTATATCCACTATGTAAGGAACTATAACAAGTACCTGAAATCATTTCTAAGAAATCTACATTTGAGGTTAAAAGTGAACCACTCTTAAATTATCTAACGTCACTCTATAATACATGTAACTTTTGTAAAGAACTACAAATTATAAGCAAATAATTTTTATTTTAATTTTTATGGTAAGATATTTTATGTTTATCCTTAAATATTTTTTATCAGTGGGAAATATTGGGTCACTAAGAAAAACTAAATGGTAAAATTTTGATACTATAAAAACTACCATATTAAAAGTTGTAAGCACATTAGGATAAAAAGTAAAATTTAAGGTAGATTACATTTTATCCAGGTAGAACTAGTTGAACGGAGACTTTTTATTCTCTAAATATAAAAGAAGAATCTATGTACTCTTCCAGAATAGTGTGTAAAAGAAAATACTTAGATTGCTATGGTCCAAGTGGAAGAATATGTTGGGGGATTGAGGTGACCAAGGTAGGTATTTGCACCTTCAGATTTACATAACTGTGGAATGACTGGTTTGACGGAGACTGAGATTTTGAACGTTAAGGTTTAAAACTAAGAATACATTTCTGATGAGTAGACGTGACTACAGTCAATGAATAGAAGATAATGAAGAATACTTGTAATGGGATGGACCTTACATGAGAAAAGAGAGGATGTGTGCGGTGGAACCACCATCTCAACACCAAAACCCTGAGGGAGGAATCCCATTCTGTGCAGTGCCAGGGCTCATGACAGAATCTCCTCCTGTGAGCATCCTGGCCTTGAGGTAAATAGTTGTCTTAAGGTGAACTGAGGAAGCAGAATGCTAAGAATTAGTAGTAGTGAGATGATAACTATTGGGTACCTCTGTTGATAATGACCAAGGCACCAATATAAGTCTTGCTGATAAAAAAAACAATTAGGTATGTAAAGAGAGCCCACACATGCAGAACACTGAAAAGCACTCCTAAGATCTTTTCTGCCAGAGCCCCTCCTTCCAGTAAAGGCCCAGAAAAGCCACACTCACAGATGTTGTCACAAGCACAGGATCTTAGGCTTGATTAGCTTATTTGGGGAGCAACAGAAAAAAAACAAATTAGAAGGTGGAAAATGATTTTAGGAAGCAAACAAATCTGCAGAGAATAGAGCAGATTGCAGAGGGCTTGGGAAAGAAATGGGGGAGGGAGCATCCCAAAGTGGAATGAAGGAATGTAGGTTTGGGGGGTTGGTGAAAACCACTGGACAACTTAAGGGTGAGCATGCAGAAGATGGTAGATGATCCCAGAGCTCCACACCCAGGCCTTCACAATCTGTCACAGCAAAAGTTACCAGGAAAACAGGATGCTTAGGAAAAACTATCCTGGTACAAGTCCCTGCTTCCTGAAAATTTAATAGTTCATGTATGTGCCTCATTACTTTGAGTATAAAAACTGACTTCAAGCATGGGTCAATAAAACCTGGACAGGTGGTTACATCTTCATGAACATGCACAAATAAAAAGTAGCCCTTGGTATTAAATAATGAATTTTTGGCTTAAAGCCTATATTTTTATATTATTAATTTTAGAATTTTCTAATTATTATTATTTAATTTTAAACTCTTTGCATCTTTATAAATTATTTTTAGACAGCATATGGCTAGACATAGCCATAAAATGCATACAAATAAATTTGTATTCAATCTGATCTTCTCTGTCATTTCTATACCTAGGATAACGACTTAAAAAGTAAAATTAAAGAAAATATTTCCTTTATAGCAGCAACTGAAAATAAAAAATAATCTCAGATATACTTATTTAAAAACATGCACTAAATAAAGAAAATGTTAAAACACTATTACAGGTCATAAAATAAATCAACTGGTTTTCTGGATATAAAACATAAATTGCCTCAGAATTATTCTTTTAATGTATACACAATAAATATGCATGTATATATATATATATA
>CAUYQV010154314.1:0-13022 GCA_963574575.1 Galagoides demidoff | reverse complement strand
GAGACGGAGCCTCAAGCTATCCCCCTGGGTAGAGTGCCATGGCATCACAGCTCATAGCAACCTCCAACTCCTGGGCTCAAGCGAGTCTCCTGCCTCCACCTCCCAAGTAGCTAGGACCACAGGCGCCCACCACAACGCCCGGCCACTTTTTGGTTGCAGCCATCATTGTTGTTTGGTGGGCCCAGGCTGGGGATTCGAACCCGCCACCTTAGGTGTACGTGGCTGGCGCCTTAGCCAATTGAGCCACAGGAGCTATTTTTTTAGAGACGGGGACTTGCTCTTACTCAGACCTGTATCTAACCCATGATCTCAGGCCATCTGCCCTCCTGGGCCTCCCAGAGTGCTAGGATTATAGGTTTAAGCCACTGTTTTTTTTTTTTTTGGAGACAGAGCCTCAAGCTGTCACCCTGAGTAGAGTACTGTGGCATCACAGCTCACAGCTCACAGCAACCTCCAACTCCTGGGCTCAAGTGATTCTCCTGCCTCCACCTCCCAAGTAGCTGGGACTACAGGTGTCCACCACAATGCCTGGCTATTTTTTGGTTGCAGCAATCATTGTTGTTTACTGGGCCTGGACTGAGCTGAACCCGTCAGCTCAGGTGTAATGTGGCTGGTGCCTTAGTCCCTTCAGCCACAGGCGTGAAGTCTGGTTTGTTTGTTTTTTTTTTTTGTTTGCACAGTTTGGAGTTGTGGGATTGCCGAATTGAACAGGGCTACTTTTCTTTCTTTGAAGAAACTGCCATATCATTTTCCATAGTTGTACCATTACGAAATTCCAACAACAGTAGATACATATCCCTTTTTCTGTGCATCCATAACAGCATCTATTGTTTTTTGACTTTTTAGTAATAGCCTTTCTGACAGAGGCAAGGTGGGATCTCACTGTGGTCTTAATTTGCATTTTCCTGATGATTAGTGGTGCTGAACATTTTTGATGTGTTTTACCCATTTGTCTACCTTCCTTTGAAAAAAATCTGTTCAGCTCTTTTGTCAACTGTATAATTTTTTTTCTGTAGATTCATTTTTTCCCTAAATTTGTGAAATGTGATGTTGGTGGGGATTGTGTTAAGCCTGTAAATCATTCTGGGCAGCATGAAAGTTTAACAATGTTGATTTTTCTCATCAATGAGCACGTGATGTTTTCTATTCATTTATGTCATCTTCATCTGTGATTTCTTTTTATCAGTGATTTATTTCTCCTTGTAGAGATCTTTCACCTCCTTGGTTAGGTAGATTCCTAAGTATATTACTTTCTTTTCAGATACTGTGAATGGCAATAGGTCCTTGATTTGATTCTCCTCTTGACTGTTACTAGTATATAGACATGCTACTGATTTGTGTACATTGATTCTATAACCTGAACTTTACTGAATTTATTTACCAACTCTAAGAGTCTTTTAGTGAGTGGAGTCTTCGTGTTTTCTAGATACACATACAAGATTGTTTCATTGGCAAACAGGGATAGTTTGACCCCTTCTTTCCCAATTTGGATACCCTTTATTTCTTTCTCTTACCAGATTACTCTGGCTAGGATTTCAGTACTATATTCAGCAGAAGTGGTGACCTTTGTCTTGTTCCAGTTTCAAATTTCCCTTATTCAATATGATGTTGTCTATCAGTTCACCATACATGTCTTTTATTACATATAATTTTGTGGTATGTTTCTTCTATACCTAGTTTGTTGAGAGTTTTTATCATGAAGGAATGCCTGATTTTGTTGAATGCTTTCGCTGCATCTATTAAGATGATTATCTGGTCTTTGCTTTCCCTTCTATTTATGTAATTGTGTATGTTGAGCAATCCTTTCATCTCTGGAATGAAACTCATTTCATTGTGGTGAATTACCTTTTTGATGTGCTGTTGAATTTAGCTTGCTAGAATTATGTTGAGAATTTTTGCATCTATATTCGAATAAATACTGGTCTGTTGTTTTCTTTGTTCTGTCCTTTCTTAGCTGTGGTATCAGGATGATAATGGCTTTGTACAATGAGTTAGAGAGGACTCCCTACTACTCAACATTATGGAATAATTTCTGTAGGTTACATGCTCGTTTTTCTTTACAGGTCTGATAGAATTTGGCCGTTCTGGGGTTTTCTTATACTGTAAAATTTTTGTATTACTGCTGTAATCTCTCTGCTCATTATTGGTCTATTCAGGATTTCTACAATATGTCTTTGTAATTCAAGCTTGAGAAGTTGTGTTTTTCCAGGAATGTATCCATTACCTCTAGTTTTTTTCTAGTTTGTGTACATAGAGGTTTTGTATTATTCACAGATAATATTTCCCAGACCACATAAATCTCAGAATATTTGTATTTCTCTGTTATCAGTTGCAATTTCTCTCTCTCTCTCTCTTTTTTTTTTTTCACTTTATCACCCTTGGTAGAGTGCTGTGGCATCACAGAGCTCACAGCAACCTCCGACTACTGGGCTTAGGCGATTCTCTTGCCTCAGCCTCCCAAGTAGCTGAGACTAAAGATGTCCACCACAACACTCAGCTATTTTTGTTGTTGGTGGTGGTGGTGCAGTTTAGTTGGGGCCGGATTTGAACCTGCCACCCACCATATATGGAGCTGGTGTCCTACCCACTGAGCCACAGGTGCTGCCTTCCTTTTTCACTTCTGATTGAGTCCATTTGAGTCCTTCTATATCTGGTTACTTTGATTAGTAGTCTATTCATTTTGTTTATTTTTTCAAAGACTCAACTTTTTGTTTCATTCAATCCTTTGTATTTTTTGTTTTGGGCTTCTATTTTTTTCAGTTCTTTTCTGACTATTCTTATTTCTTTTCCTATTCTAGGTTTAGGTTTGGTTTGATCTTTTTCTGCTTCTTGATGTGACATTAGATTGTTCATTTGTGATCTTTCTGTCTTTTTGATATAAGCATTTTACCTGTACTGCTTTTCCTGTGCCCCATGGATTTTTAAAGTTTGTGTCCTTTTTATTGTTAAGTTCAAAAAAGTCTTTTCATTTACATCTTAATTTCATTATTGACTAAAATATCATTCGGCAACAGGTTGTTTAATTTCCATGACTTTGTGTATATTTGAGAGATTCTCTTGGAATTGGTTTCTAGTTTTACTCCACTGTGGTCTGAGAAAATGCATGTTGTGATTTTGATTTTTCTGAATTTGCTGAAACTTTTTTTGTAGCCTAAGGTAAGATGAATCTTGGAAAATGTTCCATATGCTGATGAGAAGAATGTATATTCTGTAGTTTCAGGGTAGAATATTTTGTAAATCTTTGTTAGGTCCATTTATTTTAGACTCCCACTTAATTCCAATATTTCTTTGTTTATCTTTTGCTTTGAAGAACTGTCTAGATTTGTCAGTAGGGTGCTAAAATCTCTGGAAATTATGATGGTACTGTTTGGTACTGTTTATTTCTTTGCTTATATCAGATAGAATTTGTTTTATGCACCTTGGAGTTATGTTAGCTGCATATATACGTCATCTTGATGAATTGGTTACTTCATCACTGTTGATTTTAGTTCTATTTTATCTAACAGGATAATGGCTATACCTACTCACTTTTCTTTTTTGGTTTTCATTTTCAAGGAGTATTTTTTCCCCCATTTTTTAAATGAAGTCTTTGTGAATCTTTGTGAGTCATGTGGGTTTCTTGAAGACACCATATAATTGAGTTGTGTTTTTTCATCCATTCAGTCAGCCCGTGCCTTTAAATTGGAGTACTGAGACCATTCACTTTTAGGGTTAGTATTGACACGTGGGATACTTTTATGTCCATAATGTTGATACCTTGTTGTTTTGTTTTTCCTCATTTGCTGTTTTATAGGAGCTGTGGATTTTGACTTTCAGGTGTTTTTACACTGGTGGGTATCTATTGTTCTGTTTCATGTACAGTGCATTTTTGAGCATTTCCTGGAGGGCAACGTCTTGTAGTGATAAATTCCCTTAGTGTTTGCTTGTTTGAGAAAGTTTTTCTATCATTTAGGCAACTTAGTTTTGCAAGATACAAAAGTCTTGGCTAGCAGTTGTTCTGTTTAAGAATAAAAAGGGGCCCCCATGCTCTCTGTAAGACTTCAACTGAGAAGTCTGTTGTTAGCCTGATGGGTTTTCCTTAGTAGATTCATTGTTGGTTTCATCTTGTAGTATGTAGAATTTTCTCTTTCACTTTGACTTTGAACAGCTTGATGTGTCTTGGAGATGTCTGGTTTGCTATGAATCTTCCTAGTGTTTGATGACTGCCTTGTATTTGGATATCTAAATCTCTGGCAATACCAGGAAAATTTTCCTCATAATTCCTTCAAATATGTTTTCCAAGATTTTTTACTTTTCTTCTCCCTCAGAGATACCTGTAAATCTTATATTGGCTCCTTTTACATAGTACATTAGTTCTCTGAGTAAACAAATGTTCATTCTTCTTTATTTTTTTCTCTGCATCTTTGACTGACTTAGTTAGTTTGAAAGTCTGTATTCAAAGTCTCAAATTCTTTCTTTTCCTTTATCTAGTTTATTATTGTGCTATATTTTGGAATTTCCTAAATGACACTTTCATTTCTTTAAATTCTGTTATATCTTACCTTTGTCATCTATCTCTTTTCTGACATTTTGATTTTTTTTTAATTTGTGTGCTGAAATAATTTTTGACTTCCTTGTGTTGGTTTGCAATTTAATGATCAATTCAGTTTAATTCATTTACCATTCACATTCTGAATTAGTTTCTGACATTTCAACAATTTACATCTGATTGGAGTCTGTTGCTGTAGATCTTTTGCATTCCTTTGGGGGTGTCAAACTAGTTTGTTTTTAAATGTTGCCAGAATTCTTTTGCTGGTGTCTTCTCATTTAATATCTCTTCTCTCATTTCAGAGAAGATAGGTTTGTGGTGTACTTGATATCTTTTGCTAGGAACTTTCCCACTTAGTAAGAAGAAAGAGAGAGACGGACAGATGCACTGAGAGCCCCTAATGCAGTTGATCTGTATTATCCCATTCTCATGTGGTTGTCGTAGTCTGTGCCAGGGCTAGGGGATCTTTGCATGGAGTGGTATTTGTTTCCCAGTTCACTGTTGGAAGCTCAGATTGGGAGCTGGGTGAATTCCTCTCTGGTGAGGCAGGCATTTGAGATATTGCTCTGCTTGAGTTTCCCCAAGGTGGTGGCAGTGGCACATGTGCAAGGCTATCTAGGTGGTGGCTGTAGGTATCAGCGATTCATTCATTCATTCCACCTAAGGATAATAGTATGTGGAAGGGTGCAACTTGTGGATAGCAGATCCATGGTGTAGTGTTGGATGGCAGATGTGGTGCTGGGCACTGAGGTGGGCTATGAAAGTGGGGCTGCCAGTCAGCATGCAAGATCCTTTGGCTTGGCAGCTGGACAGTCCCCATGCAGGTCTCACTTAGGCAGTTTTCATTTGAATCCCCTAGAGGCACTTGGCTCCCAGTCACAGGGCTCACCCTCCCCAGTCAGTCAGGGGTGATAGGGAGGTGGTTGTAGCAAAGCTGATCCCTGGACTAATGCTCAGAATGGCATTGGTTGTAGCGACCTGGGAATAGAAGCCAGTGTTTCCCTGCTGTGTCTGCTCTCTGTGACAATGATACTGCGCTGTCTCTAAGCATCTTTCTGATTAGTATGGAGGCTTGTACTAGTGGTGGGGTCCCACTTGTATCTTAAGTCACAGTGTTTGCAGGGGGAGCATGAAGGCCAAGCATTATTTCCTCTGATCCTTCATCACTGAAGCTTCTCCAAGTATCTTCCAATCTTGCCTAGTTGATCACCCCATGTCTTTCACTTTGATTGTACTTTGTCACTTTTTTGATGATTAACAGTGCTCTCTCCAAGAAACTCCATCTGTAGATGAGTATTGACTTGCAATGATTGATCCTCTCCTTAACAGTGGCAAGCACAGTCTGATTCTGATCTGCTTTGTTGTCCAGATTCACTTCCTGCATTTATAATTGTGCTTACTTTATTACTTAAATGCCTACTGCATTTAGAAGATATTTATTATATTTATTTAGAATTGTGAATACAGACGTATAGGCTCTACTACCATATGCTATGTGATGATTTAATTTTACATTCTATAAAACACCCTCACACATAGCGTAATGTGAAATCGTTTGGTTTTCATGAGATGGAAACATCATATGTGTGTTATATCAATTATAAAGCATTTTCTAATCCCTAAGAAAATTTGAATTTCTAGGAAATTTAGACCCTAGTTTGAGAAATAAACCAATATCTAATACATCCCAGATTATACCTAAAATTATTTAGCTCTTGACAAACCAAAGGACTTTGTTACAAAGCAATGGGTATTGACCTTGACCTGAATCCTAAAGCTATGAAAGTTGGAGTAAAGATATTTGAGAAGCTACCTCATGATAGAACACATCCTTTGGTCTTTATATAAGTCACCTCACTGAAAATTTATTATAACTGGGGAATCTGGAGCTCAAGGTTACATGCATTATAGCTCAGAGACACTGCTGTTGCCACATTAAGCTTTTATCTGCTAATTATGCTTCTAACCTCTATGTAGAAAGAATGATATCCTGGGATGAGCATAAGACCTAGGTTTAGCCCTAATTTTGTGTTATTTTAATTTTTGTTTGGCTCCAGGCAAGTCACTTTTCCTAATTCATCTCCAGTTTTATCTGTAAAGCAGATCAACCTGTCTCAACAAATTTTGTAGAACTTACTGAGAATATGAACATTTATGAAAGTGCTCTGTAAAAAAGCATGCTGTCAGAATGCAACTGAATACTAATCAACCACCCCACTTTTGGGCAGGAGTGGAAAATAGGTTTTCTAGTCAGAGCTCAGGGTCACCAGAAGATGTGGATGGAAATGCTAGGTGTGGGTTCTCCCTTTGATCTTTACCCTCCACACCTTGCTACCCTCAACCAGGACATCTAAAAATGATCAACTTGCAAACACAAATATGACCAGGTTGAAGCTCATTTGTTTTTTATTTTCTGTTTTCATGACATCTTTGTGGTTTTTCTGTGCTTATGCCTTTCCATTGGTAGTTGAGAACATTTTCAGTCGGAATCTGTTTATTCATCTTTGTATCTCTTATAATCTCTTTCCTTTTATCCTACAATTAGCAAATTTCTTTTCATATTGAGTAATGTCTCCATTGAGTAAAATGTAATAAAACATCCAAAACTTTAAAAAATGTAGTTTATCTAAAAACTTACTTTTTCCAAACTAGGATACATTTAATTATGTATAGATTTTTATTCTAATAATAAAGAGATTTGAGAAGAAAATTAAATTTAAATTGATCTTTTTCTAATGATTGATCTAGCATTTCTACAATCTCTTTTACTACATGACTAAATGATAGTTTCCATCTAATATAAGGAGGCATAATTGGATAAATGATTAAATTTTCAAAACATAGATGAAGGATTAAATAATGCCCAATTTTCTGTGCTATATTTCATTGACTCAAACTTAGAGCAAGAATTTTCAGCAACATTGGTAAATTAGTATTAGGGAAATTAGAATTATGTTGGAGTTAGTGATTTTGACAAATCTTTCTTTTACTTATTTAAAAGAAATAGTTCTCTATGTTATAGAGAAATACAACAAATGTGTGAATTCATAAAGCCATAAAATTAATCTAGGACTTCACAATACTTTTTTTTTATTAATTGATAGCTGTATACATTAATGCAAACATGGGGTACATTGTACTGTTTTCATATACAATTTGATATACTTTCATCAAGCTGGTTAACATAGATTTCATGTCATTTGCTTAGTCATTGTATCAAAACATTTATATTCTAGTTCTAGAAAAGTTCACTTGTACCCTTGTTAGACAGATATATACAATACTTTAAAAAGTTTATCAAAACATGAAATGAATTTTCACATAATAATAGTTTTCCTTTTTTAAAAAAATTAAATTTTAAGATTTTATTCCTACATACAATAGAACCTCTGTAAGTTGACCATGCAAGGAACTGTAATAAACTAGTCAATATACAGAGGTGATCAACATAAGGAACTATACATAATGTACTAGTAAGTATGTGTGGTATATGTATGATCTATGAAAATTAGGTCAACCTAAGGAGGTGGTCAATGAAGGGAGGTAGTCAGTTATAAAATGTCTATTGTTTTCATGATTATATCACTATTAATTCATCAAGATATTAATCCTCTTTTAATTTGGTGATTGTAGTAGATTATGAATATGATCATAAATTCCTCTTGTTCTTATATGCTGTGCCCATCAATGGGTGGAATCTTTTTCCTACCCCACTTCCCTGGACTCTGAGCTGCCCTTGCAAATTGCTATGACTAATAGAATGTCCAGGTATTTAACTGTGTAACTTCTGAGGTGAGACAAATGGTCAAAGATCTTATAACTTGTATTTTTCCCTTTTGGAACAAAAAAATAAAAGCTTTGAGAGCATCAGATTCTGAAGATTAGGATGATGAACCACATAAAGAGAATGGCCTGGATTACTTGGCCATTCCAATCATCCCAAATGAGTTCTCAGACCTGATAGTGAAGCCATCAAACGCATCCCATTTCCAGTCAGTGTATCTGATGAGTGGCAGTCCTATCACTGATGCCAGATGAGCCCAGCCCAAGGAGTTACCCAGATGAGCTGACATCAAATTGCAGAATCGTGGGCAAATAAATGAATTTTCTTTTAAGCCACTAAACTGATGATAGCAGAAATGCCTGAATAACTGAGGTAATGGTAATCGTTTCTTTTCTGTCTCTATTTCCCTCCCTAGAAATAGATGTCAGGCTTTGATATCAATACCCAACAAAATTGTAAGTTTAATATGAAAAATAAATAGTGTGATAATAATGGATTTTTTAGTACAAATAATTTTCATTGTATATAAAAAACTTTTAAAATTAAAAAATGAAAATAAGAAACATCTGTATCAACTTTACATAAGAAATTTATCTATACATACCTGTTTTGCATACTTCCATCATCATCACAACCAAAATTTAGTCAAGACTCCATGTCCAATTTAAGCTCTGATTCATACACTGCACAAATACATTATTGTCTTAATGAATGAATGAATACCTTCGTGTCCTTCCATCTCTAATTCTCCTGCTTACATGTTACTTTGTAAGCAAAACTATCAGTATTAAATGATTTCAATACACAAATCCTGTCATGGCAGTTTTTCCCTATAATTTACTCATTTATTTATACTTGCTTATTATGTTATTTGCTTCAAATTTATGAAGAGTCTGTTGTCCCATTAGGAAAACTAGTATCGGCATTATCAAACACTTGGACTACATCTTTTAGTTGGGTAGATTGTTTAAAATTTAGATATTTTTCTCGGAAATTGTTATGGGGGTATTGGACCCAAACAAAACTTCTAAAATGCAGTGTAATAGGTACTAAAATACAGTGAAATAGAATACAATTTATTGTTTTCTTTTACAATAAATACTTCCCTCCAGTCCCTATGACACATACTCACAGTAACTGCCTGGATCTTTTATAAGATTACTATGGAAAAACTATTACAGAGTCCATATTATAGATATTGCTGAAATTGTTTTTAACAATTTCATTGTGAAGGCTTTGTTTTCACAGAATTTTTAAAAAAAATTAAGAATGAGATAGTAGAAGCAGCAGCAAAGTATTTTTATGCTTAGTTACACACACACGTATGTGCACACACATACACATATATACTGTGCCATCCAAACCCTTCCTGTGTTCTTATGAGTCTATGTCGGTTTATGTAATTTCTTTGTACCACTTTTGTCTAGATAAGACAGTAGCATGTACAATGATAAGTAGCAAATAAATAAACATAGATCCCTTTTTGCCCTGCAGTGAGTGATTCTATCTAAGGAGCAGTCAAACATTGACTTCTTGCCACAATGTATGTCATCTTTCATTTTCTTTGCTTTGTATCTGTAAGATGCCAAATTCATTTAGCTCCGTCTTTATGTTTTCTCACATCCTATGAACACATAATGAGTCAGTATATATGCGAATATAGGATGACACAGCTGAGATATATACAAGTTCTACTGCATATACCAAGAAGGGCATTTCCCAGGAAACAACCTTCTATCTGTAATTGCTGCCAAGGAAAGAAAGCCAGTCATACTATAGAAGAGCAACAGCGGTGGCACTGGCAATCCATGCTTCTTCCTCCCACAGCTCCTGCACTGAATTAGTTGTTAAAAGACCATGAAATGTAGACAACTAAGGCAATGCCACATATATATTACATGAAAAGAGTCAAGGACACTGACAACTTGATTCCTAACCTTCCTACCTCTGAATATTACCCACATTATAAAAGTTGGAAGAAAAGTTAAGAAAAAGATTAAGAAAGAAAACAAATTTGAATTTAGTTATTTTTCTGAGTAAAAGGATAACCTATTTTGAGGGTATCCTCAACTTCCACATAAGCTTGATTTGGTATAAAACTTAACTTCATTATCAGATTTAATGTAAAGATCCACAATGTACATTAATTTGTTACTATTGATTAATTGATTAATATTTTATCATTATTATTATTGACATGTTACTATTCATATGGTAGTCTCCATGTTCTGCTCAAAAACAAGTTTGTTGGGTACTTGTCAGATTAATATATTTCTAATAAATTTATTAATTTCTTGTTGAAATCAATTAAAGTTGTCTCTATTAAGCCAGTATTTGGTGTATTCTAGATTTATTTCACCAATAATGATGATTGTCAGCTAACCCGTCTGCCCTCCTGCCTCTCCCTCCATGTGATCACCAGCAGCTGTAACTCTCCAGCTGGGTTCTTAATGTCAAAGGCAGAGTTTGGCTCACCAGGGGTCGGGTGATGGACCATTTGATTTTTCACTCGTCCTCACTCTAATCACATTTTCATGAGTTCATAACCTGGATAGTTAATTTGGCTCCCAGGATTTGGTCTAAATTCTTCACTTTTAAATCTCAAAGAAAGATTTTATTCCTGCATACCCTTCATGGCTGGTGGAGAATACATGCAATATGGATTTTGAGGAGGGAATGGTAATGTGGTTGTGGCTCCCTGGAGTTTTCTGGGCCAAACAGCTCTCAGTGGTGGTCATAAACTATGTGAATCAGGAGAGTAGTGTGAAAGGTCCAGAAAGCTGGCCTCACTATTTATTGAACAAAACGTTGCTTCTGAAGGAGGCAGTTGTTTCAGTGTTAAACAAGAGGCAGAGACTGGAACATTCTTCTTGGTAGCTTAGATGCATTACCATGATCACAGGATTAAGGTAGGGGTGTGTGTGTGAGAGAGAGAGAGAGACAGAGAGAGAGAGAGAGAGAAAGAGAGAGATTCATTACAAGATTAGTTGAAGGTATCTGTAAAGTTCTTGTGTAATTTAAAATAGTTTAACATAGTATTTTGCATATGAACTTTATGTCCACCCTGTATTTTTTTTTCTTATTCTTTTTATTTTTTGAGACAGAGTCTCACTCTGTCACCTGGGTTAGAGTGTCATGACATCAGCCTAACTCACAGGAACCTCCTGGATTCAAGCAATCCTCCTGCCTCAGCCTCCCAAGTCGCTGGGACTACAGGCACCCACCACAACACCTGGCTACTTTTTCTACTTTTAGTAGAGACAGGGTCTTGCTCTTGCTGGTCTTGAACTCCTGGCCTCAAGTGATCCTTCTGCTTGAGCTTCTCAGAGGGTTAGGATTACAGGCATGAGACACAAGTCTGGCTACTAAATCATATTTTTAACAAGTAGAACAAATAGGAAACTCTTCAAGATTGTGTTTTAAAGTAACAGACAGACCTGGAAGAATGTTTCACTCCAGATTTTTCCAAGTGCATTTTGTAGAGAACAATATTTTATATGGATAAATGCCTCATGCATAATCACGGGCTTATAAAAGGGGTTGGAAAGTTTGTTCTCCCCCTTTCTCATTGGAGCAGCTCTTCTCTTATGGGTTTTATATATTAGAGATTGGGATTCCACCTAGGATTCTGTCTGAGGAACAATTCTGATGATAAACCATGTTTGAACTATGGATGTAACATAAGAAGACGTTAAATTTTCATATTTTATCCTTGGGGACTTTTAATATAAAAAGTGACAAGTGATGATAATTACAAAGTGCCATTGCTGACAAGACTTCTATCATTTAGCTATGGTATATTCATGAGCATATGTGTTCTCTCAAACGGGCAATATGTTCCTGTTCAAGTCTTTGCATATGAACATAAGAACCTCCACACTGAGGAACGGATAGAGGAAAGTAAAATCCAGAACAAAGAAAACTGTGTACGTGACGTGGAAAGTGAGATTAGTTTCATTCAGTGCAGAAGGGATTAGGTAAGTGACAAAACTTCACATAGGCACTAACTGAGTAGCACTGGACGGAAGTTGGGAGCCGAGGAGGGAAAGAAGGCATTCAATTATAGAACATGGAAGCAACTGGGAAAAAATGGCTTTGAGAGACTTTATGTAGAAATACTCTTCAAGATAGTTTTATTCCACCTAAATTAAGGAGATTTAGAAAATTCCCAGCCACAGCATGGCAGGAAAGAAGACATCTTGTACTGAGGCGTTTATCCTAGTGCATTTGCGTGGGAGGAGAGCCACCTCTCTTGACGTTCTGGCAAGTGCAAATGCTGCAAATAGGAAAGAGCTAGAGCAAATATTTTAAAAACTTAAATTGGAGACAGAAACAGAAAAGCCATTGAGATCCACATTTCAGCCCTAACAAAGGAAGAGACTAGAGCGAGAGGGATCTTAATGAATCATGCCTAACTTGACCTGAACTGGAAGGTGACAGAGAAGCATAGCACAGGGGCCCTAGAGCCAGAAAGTAGCAAAGGAAAACAAATGGTAGACCATGATCTCCATTCTTCCTCATGCTCGGGATATATACTGTAGAGATATGTTTTATCTTTTCCCTAAATTATCAGCACAAATTCCCCCATCCATTCTATCAGCAGCAAGTTTTCAAGGTAAGAGCTCTAAAACATGCCTAGAAGTACCAAATTCTTTTATCCATCTCCATTTCTACTCCATTACCCTGGTGACTACTGTTCATAGTCTGGAT
>CAUYQV010154312.1:0-10554 GCA_963574575.1 Galagoides demidoff | reverse complement strand
CAATGTTTTTTTGAGACAGAGCCTCAAGCTATCTCCCTGGGTAGAGTGCCATGGCATCACGGCTCCTAGCAACCTCCAACTCCTGGGCTCAAGTGAGTCTCCTGCCTCCGCCTCCCAAGTAGCTGGGACCACAGGCGCCCGCCACCTTAGGTATACGTGGCTGGTGCCTTAGCTGATTGAGCCACAGGTGCCGAGCCGCAAGATTAAGTTTTTGAGTATCATGTTCCTGACCATCTTCCTCATAAGCCTGGTAATTTTTGTGTGACGATGACATAGGACAGTAATTTGAGGGAACCACATGGCATGTTACATCAGAACTGACTGTGATTTCAAGTAATACATGGAAGCCACCTAGATACTGATACATGAGTTTAGAAATATAACTCTGTTCATAGAAGATACAAAATATATGTACTTTTTACTCAGGGAATTTTAAAACACTTCAAAAACATGAATTTGTACTTGTGGCTTCTCTGTGACAATTTCAGTGTGCTTATTTCATACAAGATAGAAGGCCACACAAGGGGTCACCAAATGAGAAAGGACTAGAAGACTGTGTGCCTGTCGCCAGACCCTACACTGAGATCATGCTGCCCCTGATGGAGATGATGGCAAGAAGTCAAGGTCAGTGAACAAAGACGTCAGTAGAAATCAGTGGGAAGGCTGACAGAGCTGAGGCCACAGATGTGAGCTGTATTCTATGGCTGTGGGACACAGGCGCTCCCATGTACCTTTCTGATTGCTGACATCTCTACATCTTTTCTAAAAGAATATCGTCCTCACTTATCCCCCTCCCTTACCTTCATAACCAGAGTGAATCTTTTCAACCAGTGTGAGACAGCAGGGTTCCGATTCTGGTTGGGCAGAACTGCGTACATGGATCACGTAGGGAATGATCCGGAATGGGGAGTAATACTTCTTTTGCTTTCTCCGGTCTTCACCTCCACTGAAGAGATTAAAGATGATTAGTGCTGGTCCTGATGCATTCAGTCAGCCCACTGTGAGACAAGGCTGGGGGAAATGCTTTATTGGTAATTTCCAAGGGAGACATATCCAAATCTAAATTGTTTAAGCCTGTTTGTTTTCAGAAAAAGGAAAATGCTAGCTTAAATTTTTAGTAGTCAAGGGCAATCATCTCATTATTCAATAAATAAGACGTTTTCTAAAGAAGTGGCTTAGATCTGTGAGTGTAAAAAGAAAACTGGTCATTCCATGACTTTCTCCTCACCTCCATGCCCCCAAATTGCCAGTGTGATTTTCCACTTCTGGTGCGAAGGGGGACAGGCCTAATGGGGTCATTCCACATGTCTACAAGTGCCACAAAAAAAAGACTGGGCCCCCTGTGATCATATCCCTAGAGCAAACTCTCAGTCACCCTTTTGAAACTTTCAATGAACTAATTTATTTTCACAGCTTCAGCAACCACCAGAGCAGAGGCAGGGCCCTTGCATGCAGTGAAGCTCTCTGTCCCTAGTGACTGACTGAGGAGGAAAGAACAAGTAGGGACTGAAATTCAGCTCAGCAAGCCCTGGTCTCTGATGAAGAAGGTACGCTTCTTCAGTCCTCACGAAGGCTAGGAAGGGGAGGCTCAGACTGATGACTCCAAAGACTCCTACCCTGTTTATCACGCTAGGTACCTAGAGGACATTTCGACTTAAAGGTGCCACTCTTCCTGAGAAGTTACGAGGTCCAAGACTGAACTCAGACTCTCCCCGCAGTGTTTCCACTCATGGCCACTAACACCAGGTGGCTCTGCAGTGCTGCCCAGAGGGCCTCTGGTCTATGCACACCCACTTCCCTCTTGACCTTTCTCTTCTCTCCTCAAACTCCTGTTCCCTTCCCACTTCCCCATTCTCAACTGATGACCTGTCTCCTGTCTCACTGTGACAAAAGAACCATCTGGAAGCGAGCCTTCTCCCAGCACTGCCTGCCAGCGCCCACACTCACATCCTTTGGCTTTCTCTATTTCCACAAATGAATTATCCAGGCTCACCCAGTCCATGAGCTCTACGTGCCACTGGCATGACAACTTAAGCATCCGTCTCCAGCCTCGGCATCTCCCCTGAACTGCAGGTTCAGTACAGACTCAACTCAGATTCCTAGTAGGTGTCTCAAACTAAACCTATGTGCCTAAATCTAAGCACCACATCTTTCCCCTCCTCTCACCAGGAAGAATGTTTTCCCTACAGTTCCCTCCACCTCCACAAATAACTTTACCCAAAGTCCTGGTGTCACTTTGACTCCTCTTTTTATTTCACACCTCAAATTGAATCCATTAATAAATTCTGGTAACTCTAAAAATGAATCCCAAACTATCCAAACATTTCTACCCCCACCACTGCCACCAGCCCTGGGTGTTGCTCCCGAATCTGCTCACTCAACAGCCTCCAACTGCCTTCCTGCTTCCCCTTCTGCCCCCATACAGCCAAGGTAACACCTTTATCATGGAATTATGTCTCCTTTCTGACAAGCGAACATTTCCTTCCACTGTAAATTCCTAGAAACAAAGGCAACACTGTAGCAGTAACCATCCCCACTATGAGACGCTACCTCCAAATATTAATGCCATTTCCTACCACAAGAAACCAGGGATCCTTAGAGAAATGTCTGACACCAAATCTGAGTAAGAAACGTCTAAAGTGAGTTCCATGCCTGGAACAAAGGAGGCTGTCAAAGGCCTCGGGTCATTCTCACCAGGGCATAGGAGCCAACGGGAAGGGGCTCCTGCTACTCAAAAGTGGGACAGTTTGATTAATGAGAACTTTATCTTTTAAGATGATATTCTGAAATACTGACAGAGGAAATGATGAGATCTGAGATGTGCTTCAAAATACCCTGGGCAGTGGGAGCTGAAGAATCAGTGGTGACACAAATGACACCAGACTGGTCATGGGTTAAAGTGATTATGGGTGAGTGATAAGAATATATTGGTTCACTACACTATTTTCTTTTTTTTTTTGGAGACAGAGCCTCAAGCTATCCCCCTGGGTAGAGTGCCATGGCATCACAGCTCATAGCAACCTCCAACTCCTGGGCTCAAGTGAGTCTCCTGCCTCCGCCTCCCAAGTAGCTGGGACTACAGGCGCCCGCCACAACGCCGGGCCATTTTTTGGTTGCAGCCATCATTGTTGTTTGGCAGGCCCTGGCTGGGGATTCAAACCCGCCACCTTAGGTGTACGTGGCTGGTGCCTTAGCCGATTGAGCCACAGGTGCCGAGCCCACTACACTATTTTCTATACATTCTTGAGTTATATTTGAAAATTCCGGAAGTAAAAAGTTTTAAAAATAAATAAGAGATTAACTTGAACAAAATATTTCATTCAGAACCAAACTCCCCGCTTCCTCATTTTCCTCCATCCTCTGCTCTGGCCACATTAGCTTCCTTGTTTCTCCTCCCACAAGCCCAGCATGCTCCACCCCTCTGCCTGGAACTCAGGTACCTGTGTGGCTGCCCCCTCTCCTTCTTCGGATCTTTGGCTCTAAGAGAAGAGCTCCTTGCTTCCCATAAACCCACAAGAGCAAACCCTCCTCTGCCTACGACTCCCTCCTTTGCTCTACTGTCTCCACAAAATTTATTGCCAGCTGACTCATATGTACTTGGACATTTGTTCATTTCTGGTCTCCTTTGGACAGAATTTCAAGAACATGAGACAAGAACTTTATTTTGATTCCAGCACTGAAACAGAAACATCTATTAACATAAGAACGCACACAAGGCTTTACCATGCAGCAGGCCTTGTGCTCAGCTCATTTGTGAATGACCAAGTCAACATCTCCTTAGCTTATCCCCACCCCCCACCCCCAGCATCTAGATACTAAGTCAAGTCCCCAAATTCCATGGAGTGTCAGAATAACCCAACGTAAGAATTTTTCTCTTCTGTTAGTATCTGGAGCATTTAGTAACTTCAATGCTAATATTGGCAATCACGATGCAATTTAAAAATGTTTTCTTTTTATTATGAAAATAACATTAACATATTATGGTAAATTCAGAACAGAAAAAAATCACTAGGAAATCCTCTCAGAAGTCAACTACTGTTGAAATTTAGGTCTATCTTCTTCTAGTTCATGGTCTATAGATCTTTTAAACACTTTTAATAAACATAAAAATGTCTTGCTTGGCTTAAAGCTATTAAAAATTTCAAAAATTAATTTTAAGTATGACTGAAAAACAAAAAAAGCCCCAAATAATAGTCATTTAAAAATATACGTCACATCTAGTGATTCTTGTGAGAGTTAAGAACTTCTTTTCTGCTCTTTTTCCTTACTGCATTATTACTTGGTTTTCTCATGAGTGAGTTTCTTCCTCTCAATCAAAATATAAACTCCTTGTGATAAGAACCAAGTCTTAATTTTTGTATCTGCAACAGAACCTAGAACCTAGCTGCATATGTAAAGGAATCAAAATAAATAAAGCAGAGCCCGATGCCCACTTCTGTCTCACCAGTCAGCAGAGGGGACACTCACCGGATCCTGCAGAAGAAGGACTTCACGAGAGCGGGTTCACACTGAGACGCTGCTAGAAACAGGGGCAGACTGTCAATCACTCCCTTCTGGGCAGTGCTTCCTCAGCAAAACAACCTATTTTTTTTTTTTTGCATTTTGGCTGGGGCTGGGTTTGAACCCACCATCCTCAGTATATGGGACCGGTGCCCTACTCACTGAGCCACAGGTGCTGCCCTACACATCCTAGTTTTTGAAAAAGAGAGGTCCTCTAGATTAAAACGCCACTCTTTTCCCTAATTTTGAGGTCCAGTCACACTCCAATTATTTTCCCAGGGCTTTTACTCTCAGGTAAACAGCGAGAGTCCCAGATTCCATGGAGTGTCAGAATAACCTAGCGTGCTCTTCCCTATTCTGTAACTGCCCACATTCACTGTCTCACATGTCAGTGTAATGATCCTTTGGCACAATTGTTTCGATGGTAATAGTCTATTTTACTGTCTGGAAATTTCTCAAAAATTGGGAATTTAGACTATTTTAGCTTTTAGCTATACAATATATAAATTTGATTTTTTTCTTTTTAAATTCTTTCCTTGGACAAATTTCAGGAAGGTGGCTAGGCATAGTGGCTCACACCTGTAACTCTAGCACTTTGGGAATTTTATACCAGCCTGAGTGACGTAGCAAGACCTTACCTTTACAAATAAAAAACAAAAAATTAGCCAAGTGTGGGCCTGTGGTCCCAGCTACTTGGGAGACTGAGGCAGAAGGATTGGTTTAAGTGCAGGGGTTTGAGGCTCTTGTGAGTTATGATGATGCCACTGTATTTTAGCCTGGGCAATATAGCAAAATCTTGTGTCTCAAAAAAAAAAAAAAAAAAAAGAAAAGAAAAGAAAAAGCGTTGAGCTCCTAGGAAAAATGATAGGATCATTTCATGACTTGAATCATCTCTAAAACATTGTCCATTTACAGCATCATTAATATTTTCTTACAATCCTCATGTCAATGGCTTGTATTTTATTGATGTTTATATATTTTTTGATTTTGCATCAATTTTATTGATTTATGAGGTGTTTATTCAGAAATGTTTAAATCTGCCTATTTTAGGGGCAAATGAGGAGGCCAAGTATTTGCTGACTATATGTATTTCTTTTAATTAGAACTCCCTAAGTATCATTTGAGCATCTGTTCAAGCCTTGAGATGTTTAAAAATAATACACTAAAAGTATAAGCTAAACAATGAGAACCCTAAAGAACCAAGATATTGAAAAAGTCCAGATCTCTGTACATCTAAAGAAAAGATCACAGAAAATGGCCTCTACTGTCCTGTAACTATGCTCACACCACTTGTATGTGTGGATTGCAGCAGGCACCGGAACACCAGCCACACGTCACTGGAAGTCCTGTCCTACCCAAGCCAGACTGCGTGATCTAAGACACAGCCAGACACAAGTCCGTGACGCATTTTAACACCTAGGCTCTCAGATCCTTCTGAGAGGTCTGCATAATGCAAGTTAAGCAGAAACATGTTCTAATGCAGGACCAAAGAAGCTAAGCACACAGCTTCCTATGTCTTCTTGATGTTTTGAGCTCCAAGGAAGGGACGTAAGGGGGGAACATGGGCAGAGCCCAGAAAGGGGTAGAGCGAACCAACTGCTCTCAGTTAAGTTTGAATCCTTGAGGATTTATGAAGCAGAAGTATAATATAAGGATTAAACTAGATGCACACCATATCTTTATGACATAAGTAAATTTTAAGGTCCAAATGAGCAATTTCAGCATTTACTATATTTGAGATGAAAGGGAAATTCCCAGCAATCATCAGAGATAAAAAGCCTGAAAATACATAATGTTTAAGGAAAAATACCTGAGGGGAAATGTGAAAGACCTGACATGTGTCCTGCTCATAATTCTATCCCAGCATCTAGAGCAAGTGTCCTTAAACTATGGCCCACAGGCCACAGGCAGCCTGCCTAGGACATTTATCTGGCCTGCTGGGTGTTTTTGCCGCTGCTGCCTGTCCTGCTTAGCAGCCGACTCATCCTGGGGCTTGCAGTCTGGCCCTCCAACGGTCTGAGGGCCAGTGAACTGGCCCCCTATTTAAAAAGTTTGAGGACCCCTGATCTAGAGTAGCTCTTGGCCCATGGTAATTACCGAGTAACTGTTTATGGAATAAATAGATGATTAATGAAAGCAGAGGGAAAAAATGGACAATCAAAGGTTGAAAATGTGTCTTTAGGAAGAAAGAAGAGAAATGAAATATTTTTGAAAGATGACAGAAAGAGATGAAGGAGCTAGAAGCAAGCAAGGACAACAGGCATGTTTCCAGAGCTTATGTAAGAATACCAAGCAAGATGGGGCAAGGGCCTGTAACTGGAAAAAAGAGCATGCAAGACCATTCCTCATCAGTCCACCCACTGGACTAAAAAGTCATAAAAGCTGGATGCATAGTTTCAGACACAAAAATGGAGAGGTCCTTGAGATGGTTTACAATAGTATAAAAATACATTTCACATACTGAAGCATACACTTAAAAATGATTAAGATGGTAAATTTTATGTCTTTTTTTCTACAATAAAAAAGTCACAAAAGTTTTGGGCGGTGCCTGTGGCTCAGTGGGTAGAGCGCCAGCTCCATATACCGAGTGTGGTGGGTTCAAACCTGGCCCCGGCCAAACTGAGACAAAAAATAGCCGGGTGTTGTGGCAGGCACCTGTAGTCCCAGCTACCTGGGAGGCTGAGGCAAGAGAATTGTCTAAGCTCAGGAGTTGGAGGCTGCTGTGAGCTGTGACACTACAGCACTCTACCAAGGGTGATAAAGTGACTCTGTCTCTTTAAAAAAAAAAAAAGTCACAGAAGTTTTAAAGTAAAATTAGAAAAAAATGACTCAAAGTCAAAGAGAAAGCTGATATATAAGGCCAGGGGTGGTGGCTCAGACCTGTAATCCTAGCACTCTGGAAGGCTGAGATGGGTGGATCTTCTGAGCTCAGGAGTTCCAGACCAGCGTGAGCAAAAGTGAGACCCTGTCTCTACTAAAAAAAGAAAAAATTAGCCAGGCATTGTGGCAGTTGTCTGTAGTTCCAGCTATTTGGGAGGCTGAGGCAAGAGGTTTGCTAGAGCCCAAGAATTTGAAGTTGCTGTGAGCTAAGATGCTGCGGCATTTAAAAAAAAAAGAATACATATACAAAGGCTAGATATATACAAAACTCTTTAAGAGATGCTTCACAAAGAATATGAAACAATAAAGAGTGACTTTAAAAAGAAATTAATAAAGATCACACAGAAACGAACGTCACAAAGAAAAGTGAGAATAGACATCCTTGGTTTAGGAAAGTAAGTATTCCAGAAGAAAAACAAAGTAGGGAGATTTATGAACTTTCCAGGGCAAGAAAAACTGGAAAAGGGAGCTAACCATCAGAATTTTATCTCCAAAGTAAAATCTATTATACAAAGAAATCTTAAAGTCAATGTAGAAGGAAAACATTTAATTTTATTCACTATAGGAAACAAACTTTCATAGCAATTAAACTGCTCATCAAATCATTTTACAATGTCTAATCTACAAAACTGATGTGACTAAATGAAAACAAATGTATTGTGACTTTTTAAAAAAAGCAGGAAAACTGTACAGTTTACATGTTCTAAATACTAATTTCTGTGCTATTTCTGAAAGAATGAAGCTGGTCCTGTTGAAGCAGGATAAAGATCTGAATAATGGTCCTGTTACCTCTTTGGGTCCAGTTGTTCCAAAAGGGAAGCTGAGCTCGGGCAGTGTGCGTGTAGAACACTCTCACGTCTTGAGGAGCGAGCAGGTCAACAAAGTGAGAAGACTCCAAGCAACCTTTCTTACAATTCAGGGTCAAAGCAGCCTGTTCAGAAATGTGCACTAACCTTCCAGACAGAAATGAAAACACTGCCACAAAGGAATCCTATGGAAAACATTTAAAATAAATGCAAACACTGAGATACTTACTGACAGTATTTCCTGAAAGATAAATTTCTTCTAGGTTTCTGCCATGATCAATAGCTTAAAACACACATGTACATCATACAAAGGCAATATAATTCCTTACATAGTTTTCTCATACATGCTTCTTTAGTATCAAACTTGCATTTTTTCCTTTTCAAGGTTTGACTTCTATATCAAAAAATATACATGTACCAGCTCATTCTACGCAGACTAAACATACATATGGTACATAAACTTCTGATGCCTTATCCTCTGGACCTACTCTGTAAGTCCCTTCTTACACCTAGAGGGACTGTCTTCAACAACACGGAGTCTATGCTTTAAGACCAAGCACAAGAGTCACCTTTTGGCTGGGCACAGAGGCTGATACTTGTAACCTCAGCATTCTGGGAGGCCAAGGTGAGAGGATAACTTCAGCTCATGAGTTGGAGACCAGACTGAGCAAGACCAAGAGCGAGACCCTATTCTACTAAAAATAGAAAAATTAGCTGGGCCTTGTGGTTCCTGCTACTCAGGAGGCTGAGGCAGGAGGACCGCTTAAACCCAGGAGTTTGAAGTTTCTGTGCGTAAGGCTGATGTCATGGTACCCTAGCCCGGGGCAACAGCATGAGACTGTCTCTCAAAACAGTTACCTCCTTGAAGAAGCTGCCCTTGACAAATCTCATTACATAAGAATTACTGCTCTAATTTCTTCCATTAGACATAAAATGTCACTTATTTCGTGTTATCAGCCATTGTTTATGTTTGCCATCAATGATGGATTTTCCTCCTTAGCTTTATTTTAAAGATCTTAAAGGAAAAATGTTCTCTTAAACTTTCATTTAAAATCTCCACAACATGTACTACAGTATTATGCACACACACATCTGTTAAATGAGCACTATTATAACATTAGGGATAGCTCACGTTCCAATGTTATAAAATCTTTAAGTTACAGTTGAATCCTAAACATAAAAACAAATAATCTCCACCATATCAACAAAACATGTGGCTTAACTGTTCTGTCAACAAGAAGAGATTTTAAAAAAGATATACTAAAGGTCTCTTCCAACATTTTACAAAAAATGACAGCATCTCAACTCACCTGTTCTACAAAATCCAGTTGTTACAACTTGAAGTAGTAGGTATTGGAACTAAGAATGATATAAATAGAAATTAACAATTCGGAGATTAGCATCAGATGCAGGAAATTACTCTGCAGCGTTATTTTTTCTCTTAATTCAAGAGAACTCAAGAATGCTACGGAGACAGAAGCACCTCCTAACTAAAGAACGTGAACTCCACACAGAGCACTGCTTCTGTTTTTAGATGTTTTCTCTGGCAAGCGCAGGGGAAACCACACACTGTCTCTTTAGCAGTTTCTGCACTGTTTACCTCAAATTGTGGTTACTGAAAATTTCAGTTATCATTTTTAAAAATCTACATCTAGAGAAGGAAGGTCCTTAGAAAAAGTCCCCCAGGTTGACAGGGCAAAATTCATGAACTCTTACTGTGTTTTTGGAAGTGTGTTCTGAAGCAATAGTGGCCAGCTCCTCAAGACTGTATGTGGTCACATCTGCCTGAGATGCTCCATTTTGACTGAGAGTCTGGAAAAACTCACTGTTTGCTAAGAAACACAGGGAGATAAACAGGCATTCTTTGTGACAACGACATCTTTAGGAAATCATCTTATCATTATAACGCTGGATGTCTTAGGACAATGACTCAGTCCATCTACCTCAAAACCAGATCAGTCTGCTCTTACCTAAAATACTGATAGTTGTGAGAACTGAAGATTTTGAATTGTATTAATAATACATGTTCTAGATCACAAGGCCCAAGATATATTTAAGGTGCTAAAACAAGTTACTGAAACAGAAAATTTCAAACACACACAACTATTTTTGGCAGAAGCATTACTCCTGCATTCAGGAACTATATATCCTATATAAAGCACAGAGGTTTGTGCTAAAAAAGATACGACTTTATGACATCTTTTCAAGAAAACTCAAGGAGAGAGTGTTTTTTTTTTTTTTAATTGAATGGTAACTATGTACATTAATACACTTCTGGGGTACAGTGTGGGGTTTTCACATGCAATCCAAAATACTTCCATCAAACTGATCAACACAGCCTTCATGTCATTTTCTCAGTTATAGTTTT
>CAUYQV010154308.1:0-53600 GCA_963574575.1 Galagoides demidoff | reverse complement strand
GGTCCCAGCTACTTGGGAGGCGGAGGCAGGAGACTCGCTTGAGCCCAGGAGTTGGAGGTTGCTATGAGCTGTGATGCCATGGCACTCTACCCAGGGGGATAGCTTGAGGCTCCGTCTCAAAAAAAAAAAAAAAAATCCAAATTGCAAGTCAAAGAACTAATAGTATTATTATTTAAGACAATGGTTCCAAAAGTGCTGCCACAGAGCAGTAGTGTAATCATCATATAAACTTGTCAGATATGCCAAGTTTCAGGGGACTCTCAAGACATATGAATCTGCAGCTCTGTAGGTCATATCCTGAAAACTAAGTTGAAGCACCTCTAGTTGATTTTCAAAAATGCTAAAGTGTTCACTAGTCTGCAATATTCAAGTGTTTTTAGAAATTGACAGTAGTGGCAAAACACCCACATTAGGCAGGTATTAACCATAGACCCAGAGCCACCAAGACATACATGTTTATACTATGGATTTGATCTTATGCTATGTTAGAAGCTGATTGATCCCTGTGTATCAGATTGTTTTCTTTATACCTGAGTCTGGAGGTTCATGTCCACAGGGTAGGTGCAATTGGAAAGGAAATATGGCTATAAACTGGGCAAGCTCAAATGCAGGCTGGAATACACAGGATGAATCCTTCCAGGAAAAACTGAAACTGTGTCCATTCCTAATGTGGGTCACTACAAACTTTTTTTTTTCTTTTGTTGGAGGAGTAAGTGTTAACATGAGGGTGCATATGGTTAGGGTACATTCTCTGAATTGTAAGGTAAAATTTGAGTTGTAGTTGAGCCCTTTACCCAGGAAGCGTCCTGTAAACCCTAACATTATATCTGTTAGGTGGGAACTTACTGAACCTTCACCCCCTTCCCTGCTTCTTGAATTTAATTGTGTTTTTCTCTCATGTGAGCCTTTCAAGTTAGAATTGAGCCCATGGAATGCTTGATTTTCCATTCTTGAAGCACTTTACTAAAGAGAATGTTCTTCAAATTCTTTCTGGTAAATACAAAAGATGCAGAGTTTTCATCTTCTTTAAGGTTGAATATTATTCCAGGGTGCACATATATCAGAGTTTATTGTCCATTCATGAATTGTGAACCGAGCTTCTATAAATATTCTAGTGCAATTGTTTTTCTGGTAAAATGATTTCTTTTTTTCTGGGTAGAAGGAAGAGATTGCAGGATTAAATGGAAGGTCAACTTTTAGTTATTGAAGAATTCTCAATACTTGTTTCCAAAAAAGTGTACTAGTTTGCAATCCCATCAACAGTGCATAACTGCTCCCTTTTCTCCACACTCACTCCAACTTATGATGTGAATTCTTCTTACCGAGGTTAGGTGAGATCTGAGAGGGGTTTTGGTTTGTATTTCCCTGATGATTGGGGACGACAGCCATTTATTTATATGTTTGTTGGCCGTTTGTCTGTCTTCTTGGGAAAAGGTTCTGTTCACGTCACTTGACTGATTGATGATCACTCATTAATTGATGAGGATGCTTGCTCTTTTATTGTTGATTCACTTGAATTCTTTGTATATTCTGGTCACTAGCCCTTTATCCAATTGTAGCATGTAATATCTTCTTTCATTCTGAAGGTCATCTATCTGCTCTGTTGATTGTGCCCTGTGCAGAAGCCTTGTAACTTGATCAGGTACCATTTATTTATTTTTGTCATTGCTGCAATTGCCAATGGGCTCTTCCTCATAAGTTCTTTCCCAAGGCTAATATTATTAAGAGGTTTTCCCTCATGTTCTTTTTAGAGTTTTTATCATTTCATGTCTTGATTTAAATCTTCTATCCAGTGTGATTTAATTTAGCCCTGTGTAAAATATTGAAACTATGAAAGTTTTGAGATAGACTGTTATGGTTTATATTTCATTTTCAAGAAACATTATTGGCAGTATCCTTTCTGATTCACCCATGCAATGTTCAACATGCTCAGATTATTATTTTTTCTGGGAGGGCTTCATTTGTTTCCATCTGGATGGATTTGATGATTCTTGATTTTTGTGCATCTCAGAACTTTTGTAATTACCTATGTATGAGTAACTCAAAGAGTTCAGGGCCCATTGTCACAGAGACATACATGCCTGGCCCAACAGTCTAAGAAGCTGATGGGAAATTTGAAGGACAAAAGAACAGGTGTATGTCAAGTCACTATTTTATAATAAGATCATATATATATGAACATCATTAGATCAACTGTAGTGAGTGTGAGCTACAAAATTGTTGTTACTTTTATTCTACTTTTCAGATCTTTAAGAATCTCATTTGTGGTTTATACTAACCAGAAACATGTAAGAAAAAGGATTCTGGGAAATACAGGTGAGCCTATCAGACTGACACAATAAACACCATAATGCAGCCCAACATAAAATCAGGCCAATTTATGAAGAAAATAATAATTCAAATGAGGAAAAACAGCAAAAGTTGTTTAAAATTTATTTTATCAGAGATTTTGTAAAGAAGAGGAATGAAAATGTAGGTAAAATTGCTGTATTATTTTACCACTACCAAATTTCCAAAAGGCTATATAGGAGTGCTATCGCTCCTTGTTGAGGTAAATACAAATGTTATCAAAATACCAAAATTTAATGGTTATATTTTATTTATCGATTATGCTCCTGGTTAAAAAGTTTTACAAAGAAAGTAAAGGGATAGTGATTATCTATGTGTGTTCAAACACCGATGTCTACAATGGTATTAAAAAAAGGAAACAATCTGAATTCAGAGTAATGAGATCATAATTGATAAATTTGGCATTAATTATAGAACCCCTAAAAGCAAACAATTAAAACTATATCAAATTAAAGTATTTCCATAATTGTTAAATAAAAAATCTAGAGAAATTTGATGCAAAACACATATTTCCAAAAGCAAGTAATAATAAAGATATTATAAATTTTAACATGTTTTGATTATATAGGCATATGACAAAGCAGTCCGGTTTTATTATACTTTTGAGGTATAGAAAATATTGCATGGGGCAGCGCCCATGGCTCAGTGAGTAGGGCGCAAGCCCCATATCCTGAGGGTTGTGGGTTTGAACCTGGCCCTGGACAAACTACAACAAAAAAATAGCTGGGGATTGTGACAGGTGCCTGTAGTCCCAGCTACTTGGGTGGCTGAGGCAAGAGAATCACCTAAGCCTAAGAGCTAGAGGTTGCTGTGAGCTGTGATGCCATAGCACTCTAAAAAAAAAAAAAATATATATATATATATATATATATATGTATATAGAGTAAAATAAATTAATGAAATATACAAAAATTTTATGTACACTACATTATATGTTATTTTATGAAAGGAAGAGGAAATGTCTAACTACCTAGGGAGTATAGGCAACAGTTTATCCAGTGAAAAAGTCCAAGTATTATGGAGCAATGAGGGTAAAAATAACTCAATATTTTTGAAATATTGAAAGTTAATTTGAAAATATACATAGGTCTCAAACATTAAGAATGTTAAATATGTTTACTAAACATATCGAACATTTGTTAGCAGTTATATGCTGACCACTGAACCACGGACTTTCATCAATTGTTACTTAATTTTATGCTTGAAATGATACTAAAAATGTGCAGAGCGATCTTCATTTATAAAAATGATGAAATGGAAGCATCATACTTTGCTTAAGGATTTATGTTTATGTCATATGCACAAAAACACTGAGTAAATCAGAATTAAGCAAATAAGAACATGGCCTATGGTTTTAGAGTGTCAAGATGATATTATTATAATTGTAGAAGGAATAAGTATTAAAAATCTAAATTAAAGCAGAAGCACTGAAACATGGAATTGATGGACATGAATTAAGAGCTATTTGAGATCTACTTTAACTAGCAACAGTTTGAGACTTACTGAATGTTTGAAGTCAAAAGATACAGTCCCATTAGACCTTATGTTTAGGTGCCTGGGTGAATAAAAGCACTGTTAATTAAAATTATGAAAGTGGTAGAAAAAATGTGTCTCACACTCATGTGGAGATCATAAACCCATATTTAAACTTAATGAAACTGAGCTACCTGTGGAACATTCAGTTGAAAAATTGAATGTTCAATAGAAAAAATTCAATAGAAAAAATCAGAGATATATTTGTGGTTCAGGACAGGTATATAACATGCCTTTAAAAGTCATCAGCTTCTAAATAGAAATTGAATTATGCATTATAAATTATAATAATGCATCTATATTATTTTCATGGTCAACAATGAACCTTGATATAATCAGTAATATTGCATATATGTGATAATTCCCGGGAAAAACTCCGTCTGCAAACCCTAAAATTGGTACAAGAAGTACAAGCTAGTTTATCAACCTTTCTCTGCTTACATGCAAATTGATTATCTGCCTTTATTCCTTATTTTCTGAGTGATATCATGCCTTAGAGGTATCTTTAAAGAAAACATAAGAACCCAGAAATGGATCCATATAATACCCAATTATTTTTTTACAAAGAAGCAAAGCAATTTAATCGACAAGGATTAGGTTTTGCATCAATTGATACTGGATCATCTGGGCAATCGTAGATAAATAAATGAACCTCAAACTAAACCTCAGACCTTATGCAAAATTTAACTCAAAGTGGGTCATAGACTTAAATGTACAATGTAAAACTTTAATTATGTGGGAGGAAAATCTTTGGCAAGTAAAACTAAGGAAGGAAATAGCTCTATGACTTGACATCAGAATCACAATGTATGAAAAAAATTGATAAATTTGTCCTCATCAAAATTGAATACATTTTGTCTGTGAAATATCCTCTCAACCACATAACAAAACCAATTATAGACTAGAAAAAGGTGTTTTCAAATCATATATTCAACAAAGGACTTGTATCTAAAATATATAAAGAATTTCCTAAGTTCAACAATGAAGCAATCCAATTTGAAAATGGCTAGAGACATTTTATATTTTAACCACTCTGATAGGGTTATAGTCAGTCACATCCTGTGGTACTTCTAATTTCCTTTCTCTAATGTCTACTAAAGTTGACCTTTTCTTCATGCATTCATTTCTCATCTCTATATCCTCTTTAGTAAAACATCTATTCAGGCCCCTATAATTATTTCAAGATAAAATGGTAAAATCTTATTCCTGAGTTCTTTTTTTTTTGAGACAGAGCCTCAAGCTATCTCCCTGGGTAGAGTGCCGTGGCTTCACAGCTCACAGCAACCTCCAACTCCTGGGCTCAAGCGAGTCTCCTGCCTCTGCCTCCCAAGTAGCTGGGATCACAGGCACCCGCCACAACGCCCGGCTATTTTTTGGTTGCAGCCTCATTGTTGTTTGGCGGGTCCGGGCTGGATTTGAACCCACCACCTTAGGTGTATGTGGCTGGCGCCTTAGCCACTTGAGCCATAGGAGCCGAGCCTATCCCTGAGTTCTTGAATTCTTATTGAATCATTGGATTTATATATAGCACTAAATGCCTCTATGTAAGAAGGTCTATATTTACTTTGTTAGCCTCTTGTAAATTCCCACAGTATGGAAGTTAGGACTTTAACACCTCTGTGCATTAACATTATTCCCAATGCCAATTTATTATTATATAACAAATCATTTTAGGCCAATTTATTCCAGTTCTTCACATGGGATGAAACAAAGAAAAATATAGGTCAACTTACATATGAAGTCTGACAATTTCACGAACTTGCCACCATGTGCTTATGTTGGCAGCACTGTGCAAATAACATGGTAAGGTTTCATAACATAGATATATCAGTGTCTCAAAACTGTGTTCCTGCTGAGATGTGATGATGTCTTGCTGAGTGGCATTCATTATCGTTGTTACATGTTTTTGTGCTGTTTCGAGAATGTTGGAGCTTGAATTAGAGCCATGAACAAGCATTAGTTTTCTTGTTAAACTTGGCAAGAGTAAAAGTGAAATCAGGGACATGTTAGTCCAAATGTATGGGAATAATGCCATGAAGAAAAGAGCAGTGTACAAATGAATTAAACATTTTTCAGACAGGAGATAAAGCGTTACTGATGAAGAGAGGTCAAGGTGGCCAGTAATGAGCAGAACTGATGAAAACATTGTAAAAATTGATCAATTAGCGAGTCAAAAATCATTGCCTAACTGTGAGAAGCATAGCAGATCAAGTAAGTGCAATAGTGAACCAGTTAGGAAAACCTTACATTAAAATCCTGCAAGAAAATGGGGTGGTTCTTGCAGCATGACAGTGTACCAGCTCACATGCCACTGAGGCTGGGGGCGTTTTTAGCCAGTAATCTAAGAATTGTATCAGAACATCCTCCTTACTCACCTGATGTGGTCCCAGAGACTTTTTTCTTTATCCACGGATAAAGGAAATATTGAAAGGAAGACATTTTGATGATATTCAGAACAGCAAGGGGAATATGACAACAGCTCTGATACCCATATCAGAAATAGAGTTCCCAAATGTCTTTGAAGGCTGGACTAGGGGCTCAGCTTGATGCATGGCTTTCTAAGAGAATACTTTGAAAGTGGCCATAGTGATATTCAGCAATGAGGTACTTAGTATTTTTCCCAAGATAAGTTTGCTAAATTATTTATCAGAACCTTGTATAATGGAGTCTCCAAATATATATGCAATCCTGAAAAAGGAAATGTGGACATATGTGGGAGATAGAGGTAGCTGTGTCCATTCTCCTTCTTAGAGAGTCTCAGAAACATATTGGGAAAGATTCTAGGTTCTTATGCTGATCCTCTTGAATGTAAGTAAATTGTTAAGGAGAAAGATGAAAACAGTCAGTTACTTGTAACTTCATAATCCAGGGATATAACTCCAGGAATATTTATCTTAGTAGGTAATTAGTTATAATCTCATTTTCAGCCCTTTTAAATATTTTAGACTAGGTATCAAATTTTAATAGAATTTACTCAGAATGTCCTAACTTTAGGGGAGCATAGAATATTGAATTTTCATTCATCTTTTAATATTTCCCATTTAGCCATGCCCTTATTACCAATAGCCTTGAGAGAAAGTATGTCCATATTTGTATTTAAATGTGTTAATAAATTTTTATTTGGTATATTAAGATTATCAAAAATATCAGTCACAGTTCATGTTTAAATTTCACTCAGCCTGAAGAAATCTAAGAGTCTCATTTTAGAGCAGGTAAATGTTAGATAAATCTTACCAAAGTTCACTGAAACATTTCCTCATATGATAAATGCAGAATTTAAGTATGATAAAAGGTGGTTCTATCAGATTCTGATTCCAAAATTTTATTTTGACTTCTTCAAATAAATGTCCAGCATATTTATATTATTTCATAGTGTCCACTTTAACTTCTAAAGAAAAGAAATTAAGAGCTGTCCCACTGCTCGGATTTTGAGGTACTTTTATTGCTGCCCTTTTATTATATTGAAAAATAAAATTAGGATGACCATATTAATATCTTTCCCAAAATTTTAGATAAAATATATCATAATGCATATATTATAATAATTTTAAGAATTATTTAAGCACTTAATATAATATTCTTTATTTTATTTAAGCCATCAAATTTTATTCATTTTTTTTACTTTTTTAGTTCACAATATATTTATTTTTATTTTTTTAAATTGTATCCTATTGTATTTTATTATTATTATTTTTACTAAATCATAACTGTGTACAATGATGCACTTATGAGGTTCAGTGTACTGATTTGATATACGATGTGAAATGCTTATATCGAACCGATTAACACATCTGTCACCTCGCTTACTTATTTGTTGTGGCAAGACAATTGTACTCTTCTCTTATTAGCTTTAAGAAATTTAGTTCTTACAGGGACTGAGGATTCCAAGGTCAAGGGACCACATCTACTGAAGGACTTTTTGCTGGTCAGGACTGTAGATAGTGCAGAGTTCTCACAGCAGGGCCAGCAAGCTGACTGTGTTGCTGCTAGTTCAGATGTAGCGCAGGGCTCTTATTCTCTTTAATTTTTAAATCCTGAGTCTCCACTATGTTGCCCAGGCTGATCTTGAACTCCTAGGCTGAAGGGACCCTTACAGCTTGGCCTCTCAAGTCACTAAGATTGTAGGCATGTAACACTATTCCTAGACATGCCATTGATTTTTATTTAATAAATCTGTTCAATTAAAACACAACTTCTTTACCCTCTCTCTATTCTTAACTTAGTATATTACCAGTCTCTCCATTTGGGTCAGAAATAAAGAAACAAACAAAAAATATACCTAAGTTTTATAAAATATAGGCATACTTTTATGGTCTTAATGTGTCTCAATAGATAATCCTTAGCAAATCACAGATATCATATTATTTAATAAAAATCCAATGTATATTGAAAATACATAAATGTTTTTTAAATGATCAATTCTCTAATTGTTTAATATCATCTGTTATTTGCTTTGAGTTTAAATTTCTCTGCTTATATGAAAATGTATTTATTTATTTATTTATTTTCAATTTTTTTGGCCGGGGCAAAGTTTGAATGCTCCATCTCCAGTATATGGGGTGCCCTACTCCTTGAGCCACAGGCGCCACCCTGAAAACTTTTTTTTTTAATTAGCTTGTTCAAATTTGAATGCTTTACTTATTAAATTTGCTTAATATGTGCCTTATTCTCTTTTTGTCTATAATACGTCCTTCTTTCCCACCCACTTACTTTTTTAATGCCAGTTTTTAAATAAAGGTTATATATATTACATTAAAAGAAAATTCAGACTATTTTAAAGTATACCTTAATTTATCATCAGTATCTTCATCTAAATTATACAACTTAAAAAGAATGACATTATTTTCCTTAGGTAAGCTTTCTCATTCAAATTTTTATTTTATTTTATTTTATTTTTAGATTTTGTCAAGTTGCAACTATGCAATGAAGCATTGGAGAGTAATTCCACAGGATATTTTGTCTAAAGAGTACAGTATCCATAACTTCATATTCATGAAAGCTTAAAGTAGACACACGAGTTTTGTGCTATTTTTACAAAGTTGAATATATTTAAAGTTACATTTTAATCCTAATTTTAAAAGCATAACTTTAATATGTTTCAAAAATATTTTTAATTTTTTTGTAATGTATGTTCAGAGAAACTACGGTTTATTTTTTATTCTTTATACTCAACTTTTCAATGGAAACACATAGGTTCAAGGTTACTTAATACCAAACACTAAATATGAATTTATAGTAGCATGCTTTTAGAAGATCGCATTAGGCTGCATGCATATAAGCTGGCATTAAATTCAGGAGATGTTTTCATTGTACATTATCATAATCCATTGTAAATTTCAGCGTACTCTTCTGAAGTATTTTAGTATACAGACCAATAACTGACATTTTTGTACACAATCATAAAACTAAACAAACAATTCAAGCCTATTTAAAATTGTACCTCAGACTTTATTTTTTCTATGTGTAGAATCATAAAACATTATAAGTTAAAGAAGGAAAAGAACTTCTAGGTCATCTTGCCTCTCTCTATCCCAATATAGGATTGTCACAGAGAATATATTCTTAACTGTTCTGTCTAAAAGAAATTTTTTAAATGATTCAATGGAGAGCTTCTGTTACTTCCCATGGATTCCCATTCAGTGATCTTAACACACTTCTGTGGAAACCTATTTTACATTCTCAGTTGGGTTTCCATCTCTTCCCCTTCACTATGCTTTGTTGAGTTCAGTGTTGGGATTCTGCTTTGCCATGTCATCCTTCAGGTCTCCTGTGCATCTCTGTCACCATATTCCTTTCAGTAGCAAACCAATGGGGAGGGGGAGGAGTCAGTGACTTGCAAAACAAAACATCCCTGACCTCCCCCCATAAGTATATGACTGTTAATTAAATATGGGTGATAGAAAAACATTATTCCTAAGCATTAAAACATAACATGTTCAACAATGCAGTGAAAATAACCTGGCTTTAGTGCATATATATAATATCTGCTTTCTAATCCGATGTCCCATGCATGACTTAGAGAAATGCAATGAAAAGCACAGTGGATCAGTCTTCTCTTTCAAAACAAAGTGATAATTTGTCAAAAATCAGCTGAAACCAATATACCAGTTGAATTTAAATTTCCGCATTCCAGAATCCCTGAAAAATAAAAACATTGGAAAATCTCTGAAAAAATAAAAACATATATAGTCAGTAAAAGAAGATGTGTTGAACAAGAATAATCCTTTGGTTGAGAAACACTTACTCTAGGCTAAACCCTCTTATAAAGTAGTAGCACAATGTTCGGTGATTTACAAAATGTGCACACATAATCATTCCAAATATCAAATTATTCTATCAGCACCATCTAAAATGACCCTTTACATTAGTACATATTTTCTTCTAAGGGGAAAATATTTTATTCTAGCATAACTAAAGAGTATACTACTATCTAATCAATGGAAAATACACTTTTATTATTTGTTAATTAGGTAACAGGACTAAATTCACCTTGGATTTATTTTCATCACACAGTCCACTAGGGCAGTCATAATCATTCTAAGGGTATCAAAGTATGATGAACATTTAAATTCTAATGATAGGAGACTTCCGTGAAGCAGAGATTTTCTCTCCACCTCCTACCACTTTCTATATGCAAATACTGAATATCAATTTATTCTTTTACATGCACTTCTTTTGCTCTCAGTCCCTTTTTATTATACATTCAATTACATTCAGGTTTAGGGAGCCTGTGACCTTGGGGTCACATGTGGCCTTCTGGATTCTTCAGTGTGGCCTTTTGTCTGAATTAAAGTTTTACAGAACAAATCCTTTCAATAAACACTGTGCATTTTTAAAAGTCTATTACAATCAGTGTCTTAATCAAATTTTATTTCTTATAAAATAAAAATATCTAAATAAACATATATTTCAACTAGAAAATGTTGAATTGAATGGGAAGCTGGGGTGACTAGATTTGTGTTCTAATTCTTCTGGTAAACATCTGAGTAACCAGATATTGTTACTTTGTTATTTCATATTCAAAACAAGACATTTATGTTGAGTATCCACTAAATTTTCTCTATCTATAATTATCATTTCTTATGATTATTGTTGAAATTGTTAATTTTATTCCAAATATACATGATTTAGTGAGTAATTTAGTAACTATGATTTTTTTCTTTTTATAGTGATTTGATATATTTTATTTCTTACACTTAGGCAGATAGTAAGGGGTCTCTGGCTCTTCTGGAGACAGGGTGGACATCCAACTTTGGTGCTGCCCTGAATAATGGCCACATCTGGGGGAATAAGAAACCCTGTCTGCCAATCTGCCAAGTAGAAATTAGCAGGTCAATTGCAAAACAATTGAGGGGCGTCCCCAGGGCCAAGCAGGGTAAGTGTATAACATCTGGAAGTGCAGTAACATCATATTATCAGGTCATTAATACTTGATATTAATGCTCACTGGAGATTCACATGTGCAGTAAGAATCCGGTTATGTAATTCCCAAATGTTCATCAGAGTAGGTTTGATGGTATCCCTTGAACCACATATAGTGAGGAGGGTTCAGCCTAAGAAATATAAAACAGGATCTCAGACCAGATTCAGAACCCTCCTGTTATGACAGTGGCTCTGTTGCTGTCTGTAGTGATAGTGGTTCCGTTTGCTGTCTGTGGCAAATGTATCTTACTTTGCTTGGACCTGGATATGTGATAAGGGGGTTGTGGGGTATTTCCATGATGGTAGAATACAAGACCTTCATTTGGTTTCACTTAAGGGAAGAGGGGTCTTTGCTGTAACACTTGTGTTTTCTGGCTTGCAATGGTCTTGGCAATGCACATTTCTCTCCAGTTAGATAGGGTATTTACAGCCCCTTCCCTCCTCTTAAATAATAATTTCTCCCCTTCGGTTTTATCCACACTGATCCATATACTATATAATTTTCCTACACAGAGTGAGTTTGTCTACTTGATGATAAAATGAGTAGGACTTGGTCTGTATTCACTCTGTAGAGTCCTTTCAGGACCGTAGGGTTTATATAGCACATGCATGTTCCTGTAGATAAACAGATCTGGATCGTCCTAAAACTCTACTTCTTTGTTCCCACCATGTCACTCTTATGTGGGATATGGCTAGATACTCAGATCCCTGGGTTTCATAGGCTCTTCTCATTTCCCCTCCACGCAACTCTCTGGTCTCATCCCAGGCACTACCCTCTTTGTTGAGGTTGGCCACTCAATGTCTAGTTGTGGTGCTGTCACAGGTAACCAAGCTATTTCACCATAAGATATCTTTGTCCTGATGAATAAAGACAGGGGGCCTATGTTGAAGGATGGGTCACCCTGTGTAAGTCATGTCAGAAGGGAACTGATCTAATAGCTGAGGGAAATCAGGTGCAGATGCAGCCACCAATTAGGCATTGCTGGGCAAATTGTTTCCTAACCTAGTGGGAGCTCTAGTCTCTTTGAATCACACCCTCCTTATTCCAGTTTTTTTTTACCTCAGAAATATATGAAGGGTTGACTCAAGGGTATCACCTTAGCCTCTCCGGATGATTAGTTTAAAAAAATCCTTTATTTATTATGAGGTAAAGAAATCACACCCGTGGAAGAAGCCACCCATAATGTTACTCACTTCAGCTCAAAGCCCTTGGGACATCCCCATTTACATTTTATTTCTACTTTTCTAGCCTTATTATTAAACTGATTACCTAACTTTGTACTATTTTCCAAACCAATAATCCTCAGGAGATTTGAAGGCAAAACTTGCCCATCTGGCCCAATAATAAAAGAGAACCTACTGCAGCCGGGACTGGCAGGTTGATTTCACCCAGATGCCATCACATAGAAGATTCACCCAGATGCCATCACATAGAAGATTCAAGTACTTATTATTGATTATTGATAATTTTATTCATTATATTGAAGGTTTACCTTGTAGGAAAGGCTGTTAAGGTTTAACAGAAATATTTGGAGGACATCATATTCAATTTCAGACTCACCCAATTTGTGCAAAGTGACAGAAGTCCCACTTCTATCTCACAGGTAGTGAGGGAGTCTCCAGGGCCCAGCAGATCTTAACTGTCTGCATTGTCCCTGGAAGCCTCAGTCATCGGGCCAAGTAGAGTCAGTGCCTTTTTTTTTTAATTAAATCATAGCTATGTACATTAATGCAATCATGGGGTACAATGTGCTGGTTTTATATACAGTTTGAAATATTTTCATCAAACTGGTTAAGAAAGATGGAGACTTTATCTCTTTCATGTTTACATGGGTGGAACTGGAACATATTCTTCTTAGCAAAGTATCTCAAAAATGGAAGAAAAAGTATCCAAGGTACTCAGCCCTACTTTTAAAATGTCAATATGGCTGACCTTTCTCTTTAATCACTTCAGATATTGATTTACTGGAAAACACTACAGCCTTTAAGTACCTCAGTTGTTGCAGACATTATTTGAACTCAGGTTGCCACCTAAAGACCCTTGTTTTCCAAGTCCTCTTTGTCAACTAGGGAACTTTGTGCTCACCAGACAGTGGGAAGCTGAGTCCTCCACATCCCAGCTAGCCTCACTGTGGAAAGGTCTTCATCCAGTTTACTCTGTACCTCAACCACTCCTGGATCCATTATTCTTAGGTGAAGCTGTGGAAGGACAAAATGAAACTCATCCAGCCCCTGCAGGTGAGGACTCCAACACCAGAGGAGTGCTCCCTTGGAGGACCTCCAATACCTGTTCATGGGGATTTCTCCTGCTGTGGCTTCTTCAGAGAAGTACTACAAACTCTTTACCTATGAGTGGGAGACATCTTTTGTTCTGGTAAACAAAACTGCACACACCCCAAGGCTCCACCAAACAGGATGAATATGCCAATCCTTTGAGTCATGAGGCTTTAGCCAACCAATGGTGTGTGAGATCTGGGGAAGTCTCTCCTTTACTATTGAGCAATAGTTCTTCATCTTACATAGTTGGGGCTCCTATGCCTACACTTACGATGTTAAAAAAAAAAAAAATCCATGACATCTGGCCTCTCCCCAAGCCCTCACAGCCTGTGACTTCTGGGTCCATATGCACTTACCTTAGTAACAACACCCTAGCTCCTTTCCCATTTGTATTACCTATACTTACAGACAGGGCCCAGATGTGAGGACCCTGCCTACTTTTCAATGTATATGTGATTTTACTATCTCTCAACTACTCATGAGAAGCACTCATCAGTACCTCAACCTGTGTAAACTTCAGTTCACTTGTCAGAATCTTGACTATGCTTTTCCCAATGCAAAAAAAAATTACACATTGATTAAATTTCCCCAGCCTCCATGCCTCACCCTGTCCTTTCTTCCTTTATAAGCTGGTTTTGTTGATTCTCTCACCAGGGGAATCACTAGCCTGGTGGGCCAGGCTACTGAAACAGTCTGTTCCACACTTTGGTGTACAACAAAAGCAGCATTATTCTTCAGGCTGGGGTGGGGCCCCCAAATCCTGGAAAAGATCAATTCCTTACTTGTACTCCCCTTATTCTACACCGTACTCAAAGCCACTTTAGCAGCTCATGAAGCTGAACAACATGACACCAAATTCCAGGGAAGAGACCTACTGCCACCAGCGAATCAGCTTCTGTCCTGCTAGCCAAAATCCAACTTACTGAACTACTTCCTCTGAGTTGGGGGATATACGAGTGTGGGGTGAAGAAGCATACCAGGTGCTAACCCCTTATTGCAGAGGCTACTACTCCCAGGGCCTAGCACATCCAGATATTCAAACTGCCCAGGATTCAACCACCCTGCCTTTCTCATTGCATAGCTGGGGCCATCTACACAAATGGGCACTTCCTTTCATCCCTCTTATTACTTTTATGGGAAGAGCAGCCTACAGGAAGCACATCCCTGGGCGGCAGCAGTCACAGAGACGGTAGGAGCCCTGGAGCATACACTTGCCCTCTTACAGGGACAGGTGGATTTGCTGGAGGGGTTGCCTCACATAATAGGCAGTCCCTCAATTTTCTAACTGCAATGGAGGGAGACACTGGCTTCTTCTTAAAAGAACAGTGCTGCTCTTTTGTTAACAAGTGATGACAGGTTCAAGAAAATGTCAAGTCCATCCTAAAGTCTGCCTCCACTGTCAGGCATGAGATGAGACCTCTAAGTCCTGTTGGATATCCTCAGTAATTCCCTTGGTTACTCTGATACTTTGCAACCTGGGTATTCATAAATTTTCTGACTAAACTAATTTCATCCCTCCTAGAGACTACAAGCTACAAATGGTCCTATATTGTGTGCCAACCCCAGTGTCTACCTCCTTCTTGCATCTACCACACCTCCCATTATAACAATCCACTGAGGACATAACCTGAAGTGCCCTGGAGAGACCCTCAGAGAAGCTGCCAGAGGCTGCCCTAATATGAACTGATACCCCCACTCAGCAGGAAGCATCCAGACCAGTAAACACCCTCATCCAATAATTTGGGACCCTACAATATAGAGTGAGGAAATGTTGTGCTGATAGTGAAGGACCTCCAGCACTTCTGGGGACAAAGGCGGACACCTAGCCTTGGTGCCACCACAAACAATTGCAACATGTGGGAGAAGAAGGAACACTCTGCCAGTCTACCAATTAGAACTAACTGTGACAATTGCAAAAAAAATAATGCAGTGGCTTCCCAAGCCTATGGGCCAAGAAATTCAGACAGGCAAAATAGAGTCTAGAAGGTGACTCGGAGTAACCCAAGGCTAATGATTATATCATGAGCTACAATCTGCATTGTGGGTTCCCACACACGCAAACAACAATTGAGCATTCAGAGACATACATGGGAGCATACAGTAGGTTCAGTTAATATAACTCCCAAATGTCCAGCAGAATGGTTCAATGGCATTTGAACCACATATAATGAGGAGGACCCAACCTAAGCAATATAAAACGGGGCCTCCTTTCATTCACTATTTGCGGTAAACATATCTTACCTCACACAACAAACTTCCCTCTTGCTTTCCTTGCTATTGGTGTGTTTAGTCATTCTTCAGCCAAGAGCACACCGAGAACCAAGAACACACTGCTGACTGGACCTGAACCCTGAACATTCTCTATGAAGCATTTCTTTTGTAACATAACTGACCTTAGGAACAACTCTGTTGACTTCTTGGACACTGACTAATCTGTAACAACTGGTCTCACGGGTCAATCATTTGCATTTATATAACATACCTTTTGTTCATTTCAAAATGTTTTACAGATCAGAGCAAATTAAGAAAACAACTCAAATAAAAGTGTTTAATTTGGATTTAAATTAAACACGACCTATGAGAATTTAATCCTGAGAGAAATAAAACGAGAAGAATTGATACTGTCTTTGATTAGACAAGCTCTAGTCTTTTATACAGCTAACTTATTTCTAAACACAAAACATATAAAATTAACATAATGAGAATAAAGTACAATTGTAATATGCCAGACATGCAGACATGCAACTTTGTTCTTCAGGAACTGAAAACCCACTAATTTCTCTGTCATAGTGTAAATATTTGAGAGAAAATGATGCCAAATAGAAAATTCGAGGCTTTGTATGCAAAATATTAGAATCATATAAGTAGTTGTGCTAATATCAATATTGGAATGAAGACTACTATTATCAGTAAATCAAATCTTTGTAAAATGCTTTCTCAGCTAAACTCATTAAAGTCTTCTGAAAACTTGTAGATAATGTTTGTATTTACACACATAGCTTTTCTTTATATAATGCCTCCACTCTGGGAGGCTTGTAATTCTATAAAAAAAAAAAAAAAAGTTAGGAAAAGCAATAACAGAAAGCATATGTGTAGTATTTTTGAAACTAAGAAGTTATGGCCTACCAGAAGATAGGATCAGAGACACTAAGAATGTAGCTGTTCATTTTGAATCCCTGTTTGCCATTTTATATTCTTATAGATTAATTGAAATTCTTATGTTGGTTATTAAAGCACTCAGTTGAATTTAGATTAGATACAGCTTAGAAAAATTGTTCTGTAAGTGACCTTTTGAAAACAAATAAGTACCAAATTAACCACTGAGAGAAAAATACTATTAATCTGATTATTGTTGTCATCCTATTCTGCTCATTCACATTTTACAGGTGACAATTCATCATTTCTTAGCTTGTTCTACAAAGATAGCATCATCTGTTCTCAACTGATCTGCTTCTGTATCTGTGTTGTAGTCCTTTATGGCGGAATCTGTTTTTGCAACATGATTATATATGTTTTGACTTTGTATAATTCTATTTCAAGCAGATATATCAAAAATTTCTTGTTTTTCATCATATGGAATTTTTTCATATTACTTCTACTTAACTACAAACTGATGACCAGCTTTAAGAATATATATAATTATTTATCATTAAGTCCTAAAAAAGGTAAATCATATAAATATACATTAGGTTTTAGAGAATATAGTAAGCATATTTTCTAGAGAAAATGTTAATACATATATATAAAATGAACCAACATATTAATATTATTAATGCTAATAATTTAATTTGATTCTTCTATGAACAAATAATGTGACAGTATTTTCTGATCTTAACTAATTCTACTGTTGGTGCTAAAAGAAAAAAAAACTTCAACTATGGTGAATATTAATCAATAAATTGTGATTAAATTATGTCATATGTATATTTTTTAATGTATATTATTTCTAATGTGTATTGATATTTATGTTTAAAATCTGGGTTATAATATGCTATGGACACTTTTTCCCCTTTTAGATTTAAGAAATAAAACAGATTTTATTGCAACTATTTGAACTTAAATAGAAAGCAATATGAAAATGGACATTTCATTACATTGAAGATTTATTTCATAGTTATTTATATGATATAATCTGTACCATTTTCTTTTTCAGTCAATTTTAACTTACATTTTAAAACATGATTTGTTTTCTGAAAATTTTATATTTGTTATCACAGAGTTGCATAAGGTCTAGGTTGATTAAAAGTGATACAGTCAAAAATAAAATCAAATAAGGAGCAGAGATTGTTGCCATCTTCTACAAGAAACTTGTCAGTTATTTTAGTTTTGTATTTATTTTGGAAAGACAGATCCATTTTTTTTCTTTGTCCAACATTTCAGTGTATTGGTTCTTAAATTGTCAATTCACCCTTTGGTCAAAGTTTATTTCTGTTCAATAATGTGTGTATGGGGGGGTATTTGTTTAAAACATAGATTTATTATATTGCATGTGCTTGAGTTACTTTCCTTTTGTCAAATAGAAAATATTCTTGAAATGTTGGTCAGTGAAAACCATCTCTTATGTATCCATACAGTCAACATTTTCTATGTTTTGGAATGGTATAGTACATTTTTATTTATATACTACATTTTAAATTTTATAATTTAAAGTATTCCATTAAGTTAGATTTAATTCCTTAAAAGTATGATACTAAAAAATGGAAATGATATCTTATATTTTTCATTATAATTTCTATTTCCCCACAAATGTATTTTTAATAGTTGCATTTCATACCATTTTAAATGTGCTTATATTAATAAGTAAAAGTATATGTAATAAATACTGCAAATTATTTATTTTAGAATATTATCTTCAAAGCTAAAATACATCATTAGAAATCTAGAAAAAGATGTATGGCACAAGAGGGGAGGGGGAATGAGGGGGGATCTCACTTAATGTGCATATCGTGAGGGTGTATAACAGTCCCCCTGGGTGAGGGGGGCTCTACCACAAATGCAACTTTACCCTGGAAGTGAGAACAATGTAACCTAAATATTGTATCCCCATATTAATTTGAAAATGGTTAAAAAATAAAGAAAAAAATAATGAAAATAAAACCAAAAAAAATCTTTAAAAAGGATTGCTAAAAGTGTGATATAAATTAATGAATTTCATGATTACTCAAGATTATTAAAAAGACTTGCGGTGTCTTAACATTAGCATCCTAGAATTGTATAATGCTGGTTTTAAAATCAACTGATTTTCTTGTTTGTTTTGGTCTATAACTTTATTTAAATTTTAAATTTTGCCCTAAAGAAAAGAACTCTGATTTTTAAATAACTCATTTTTATTCATTTATCATTTATCTCATAGTACTGTTTTTCTATGTATCTCTGTTTTATACAGGAGAAGGAATTGTAGTTTTTCTTCTCGAACCAATCATTTTTGTGTGTATATATATATATATTTTTTTTTATTTGATAAGAATATGAAGTTTATCAATTGTTTAGCAATACGTGGTGTATATAACCCAGGCACTTTAGCTTTCTATTTTACAGACAGGGATGTGCTGTGGCTGCAGGTCCCCCCGAAACAGGAAGCCATACAGGTTTACTGTTTGTCTAACCACGTTTTATCATTCAGTACAGCAGCTCTTTTTCTGCCTGAGAGGAAGGATATTAAAGTGACCTAATTTTAGGCAGTTCTTTTTCCCTATTTTTCTTTCGACTCTTAATAAGGATCACAGCATCCCTTCAAAACTTTGTGGACATTATTAAGCCAAAGAATAAAAGCCACTTATTAGACATAAAATGCATTTGAAAGTACAACTTATCACTAAAATCCTTTATGTCCATATCTGAAATTTTCTCCTCAGTTGCAGTCAGGAGATGTAGACCAGGAGAAAATCAGAATGATAAAAAATAGCCACGTGTTTTAAATAATGCATGCACTTGGAAAGAAAGTGTAGTCACCAATTCTAAACTTTATATGTGTGAATATGCAAAAAAAGATATAAAAAATTTCCTTAGCTTAACGTTGCTTTTAATATCTTCATCCTTTATTATTTTACTGATTTTTATTACTTTCATACCTATAGAAAGTCAGAGCATAGGAGGAGTTGACTTCTGTTAATTTCTAGCTTTGTATTTTCCTTGTAAAGCATATATTTTTAAGTTAAAAATTTCATTGCAACCTAATTGTTATAAGACAACATTCTGTACCCTATTCAATTCTATATCCTATTCAGTCCTATTCCTGTTCATCAACAATTGATATTAATATTATATCATCAAAGATTGCTTTCAAATTTAATTTTTTCTAATATCTAACAATGAAAGATTCATTTATATAGATGCATCTTATTTATATTTATTACCATAATAGATGTATTTATTCTGACTTATGTTACCTCATACTTGACAAGTTATCTTTTTCATAAAAATGTTATTATGGACGGCAGTGCCTGTGTCTCAGGAAGTAGGGTGCCAGCCTCATATACTGAGGGGGACGGATTCGAACCTGGCCGGGAGTTGTGGTGGGCGCCTGTTGTCCCACCTATCTGGGAGGCTGAGGCAAGAGAATCGCCTAAGCCCAAGAGCTGCAGGTTGCTGTGAGCTGTGACACCACAGCACTCTACCGAGGGCAACACAGTGAGACTGTCTCTAGAAAAAAAAAATGTTATTATGGACATAAAATAATTCCACATATTTACAGAGTGCATGCAATATTTTGTTTGATTTCTTCTACTGTACAATCTGTGTTTTTGCTGTTTGATGTGTGAATATACTGTATTTAGATATGACACTTCTGTTTTAAGTAATTCTAACCTTCATTTTTTCATTTTAATAATATTTTATTCCACTATTCAGTAGCAATTGATTCTCAGTAAAGAATTGTACTTCCATTTCCACACTCATTCATTTTTGTATATTTTAGTAATAATTAACTTTATGCCATGAACATTCTTAATATTTGTAATCTTTTAATCAAGATTTTCACATTTATAAATTTTATACTTTCATTGACTTAGTATTCGTATTTAGGCATTTTGAAATTGTCTTTCATGACCTCTTGATCATGAATGTTTTCTTAAAATTATGAGATGCTCTATTCCATTAGTCCTTACATGTTTCAGACAATACTAGGTAGAATCAAAGATCCTTTGGTAAATCTTATTTTAATTCATGCTTCTAAGCAAATATACCACTATGCTATGAGAATTAATTCTGATGTTTTTCTAACCAAGCTACCAATTCTTTAAAAGATATCATTATTAGGGATAGATTCTGTTTTTCCTGCTCTGCTTACTCCTCTGAAATTCCTTACCTCAGATAACAGATTATTAGTTGGGGTTTTTTAAGTATTTATCACTTACTAATAAAGGAATTGAAATTGCTCACCAGGCATAAAGGGTTGAGTAACATGTTTGTAATGTGTATTCTTCCTCTATTATTATGTATTTCCTATGTATTGTTACAATGCATAAAGTCTGTGTTTTAAGGTTGTACTCATTTTTTTCTTTGAATAAAGATGGAATAATCTCAATTCTTTTACTGAAAATTGTTAATGGACAGTAAAGTTATGGTATAGAATTAAAATAATTCGACACCATTTTTTGTTCATAAATTCTATTCATGTATTTGAATGGTCTTTGACAAATTTCAAACATAAAAATTAAAACTGAATTAAGAAACATATTTTTATCCTCTGCATATGGATAAGTTAAACATTCTTAATGCACATGTTTTTAGTGAAAATATTTAAGAAAGAAAAATTACTCAGTTTATAGGTATTGAACCAACTGTGAGACCCTGGAATAAAACCAACTTGGTCAAACCATAATTTGTTTGATGTCTTGCTGGATTCTGTTTGCTAGGATCTTATTGAATATTTTTGCGTCTATATTCATTAATGAAATTGCTCTATAATTTTTTTCATTGTTGGATCTTTTCCTGGTTTGGGGATCAGGATGATATTTGCTTTATAGAATGTGTTGGGAAGTATTCCTTCCTTTTTGATGTTTTGGAAAATGTTATGTAATATAGGTTCTAGTTCCTCTTTAAAGGTTTGGTAGAATTCTGATGTGAAGCCATCTGATCCCAGACTTTTCTTTTTGAGGAGATAGTGTATATTTGATGCTATTTCAGTACTTGATGTATATCTATTCCAAATTTCCAGTTCTTTCTGTCTGAGTTTAGGAAGGTAGTGTGCTTCCAAGTATTGGTCTATTTCCTCCAGATTTTCATATTTCTGTGAATAGAGTTTTAAATAGTATTCATTAAGGATTTTTTAAATTTCTGAGGTGTCTGTTGTTATTTTGCCTTTATCATTTCTAATTGATGATATTAGGGATTTTACTTTTCTGTTTCTGGATTCTCACTGGATAAAAGATTTAAACTTAAGACATAAAAATATCAGAAGAGAGTGCAGGGGAAACACTTGAAGAAAATGGCCTTGGAGAAGGACCTCCAGGGCAATTGAAGCAACACCAAAAATACACTACTGGGACCTGATAAAATAAAAAGCTTCTGCACAGCCAAGAGCACAGTAAGTAAAGCAAATAGACAGCTCTCAGAATGGGAGAAGATATTTGCAGGTTCTGTTTCTGACAAAGGTTTGATAACTAGAATTGAAAAAGAACTAAAACTTATTAATAAGAAAAGAACAAGTGGTCCCATTTCATTGTGGGCAAGAGACTTAAATGGTAGCTTCTCTGAAGATGACAGGTGCATGGCCTACAGACACATGAGAAAATGCTCATCATCTTTAATCATCAAAGAAATGTAAATCAAAACCACTTTAAGATATCATCTAAATCCAGTAAGAGTGCCTCATATAACAAAAGCCCAAAACTACAGATGTTGGCAAGGATATGGAGAAAAAGGAACACTTCTGCATTGCTGGTGTGAATGAAAGCTAATACATTCCTTTGGAAAGAAGTTTGGAGAACACTTAGGAAACTAAAAGTAGACCTGCCATTCGATTCTGCAATTCCTCCATTAGGTATATATCCAGAAGATCAAAAATCACTTTGCAACAAATATATTTGCACCAGAATATTTATTGCAGCCAAATTCATAATTGCCAAGTCATGGAAGCAGCCCAAGTGCGCATCAATCCATGAATATATTAACAAATTGTGTTATATGTGCACCATGGAATATGATGCAGCCTTAAAAAAAGATGGACACTTTATCTCTTTTATGTTTACATGGATGGAGCTACCTCTTCTTAGTAAAGTATCTCAAGAATGGAAGAAAAATGATCCAATGTACTCAGTATTGTGATGAAAACAATATATAATCATCCATAATTTCATATGAATGGCAAAACACAAATATAGTCCAGGATGAAGGAGGGAAGATGAGGGGAAGGGAAGGGGATAGTTGAGTGGAGGGAGGGTAATTGGTGGGACCTTACCATTGGCATATATTGCAAGGGTTCATGTCAAATCTATTAGGAGTAGAGTATAGGTGTCTAAACACAGTAACTATGTAAGTGAGGTGAAGGCTATGTTAACCAGTTTGAGGTAAGCACTCCAAATTCTATGGAAAATCAACACACTGTTCCCCATATATGCATTAATGTACATAGTTATGATTCAATAAAAAATTTAAGAGGAAAAAATATAGGTATTGAAATTATGACTTTCTATTATGTTGGTTTTAACTTCTTATAATCTCTAGTTTAGTTTATTCTCAATTGAATGTAAGTACTTTTATGTTTCTTAGGACTCTGAATTTTATAATTTTGAAAAATTCAAGTGGGTACAAAATAGGGAAATATTCTGAAAAACTGAACAAAAGTTAAATCTGTAATAAACCCCAAATCTATGTTCTATAAAGAATACAAGCATATATAACAAAAATTAAGTGAATGAGAAGTAACCTACTTAGGAAATTTTAAGTTTCCATGGTCCAACTAGGTAAATTGCCCATGCACACTGATCCAGATTGCTGTTTAACTTCCTATAATTTCCCTTATTTTTGCCTGGGAAGAAACAGTTATTCTCTACAACAAACCACTTTTATATCTAAGCAAACAAAAATAAATAATAAACCAAAGATATATTTTAAAATGTAGTGTCATTAATTATTCATTTGAAGAGGCACCCAACAGAGAACACTTTGTTTTTTATTGAAGTTTCAGCTATGTATTTTCTTTAAGAAGGACAAGTATATGGATTTTTCTTGCCTAAACAAAATTTCACTGTTGCTTTTTGCTTACCTAAAAGTCTCAGATTTTTAAAGAGCAATGGTTTCTCACCACTTTATATTACCATAATACCAAACAAATATTTCATTCAGTGAGACAAATAATATTCACATCTAGAGACTAGAAAACTGTAGTATGTTTTAAGAATAAAAAAGCATGAAGACATAGTACTTCAATTTTCCTCAGAGGGGGCAAACATCTTTTAGTCTCATTTTATTTCAGTGTTGCTGTGTAAGTGTTTTTAATTCAATTGATATGCCACATTTACTGAGCACTGACAGCATTCTGGAAGAAGTTTCATTAAAAGAAAGTAGAATGACATCTAGAGTGTTTTTTAACATATATTATTTGTGAATCAAACCATTCCATATATTATAGTTACTATACCTATACTACATAAACTAACTGGAAGAGTTTAGTTCAAAGACACATATGCAAAAATTGTGTGTGTGCATGTGATGTGTGTGTGTGTGTATCCTAGCACAAGATAACATGTTGAAATTTTTTAAATAAAAATTAAGGTTGAAATTTGTTAAAGAAAAAAATGTTCAATGACATGTTAAAGTGGTCTTTATTTAGAACAATTCTTTTTTTAAAATTAAATCATAGCTGTGTACATTAATACTGTCATGGGGTACAGTGTCCTGTTTTTATATACAATTTGAAATATTTTCATCGAACTGGTTACCATAGCCTTCATGACATTTTCTTAGTTATTGTGTTAAGACATTTATGTTCTTCATTTAGAAAGATTCACGTGTACCCTTATAAGATGGGTGGAGGGAGGGTGATTGGTAGAATCATGCCTATTTAGAACAATTCTGATAGGTTCTTTGGAGATCGTTACAAAGGGACTTTACAGTGAAAGAATGAAAAGGGCAAGTGACCATTTATAGCTAATGAGGAAAGTGGGGATTGCTAAGGGAATATCACTAAAAGGAAACACGAGGGATACGGGAGATTCTGACAAAATTGACTTAACTTGATTCTTGCAGAAGGCAAGCCAGGGTGATCTGACATCATCTGGTGGACAGTGAAAATTATGGAAACTGGTTAGATATAGATGGTCATCATATATGGGGGAAGAGATTCAGACTAAACTGACATAGCATGCATGTAGTTCTTGCCAAAATTACATTTTGCAAGGAAGTGCAGAGATGTGTCTAATAGAAGTTTTGGGAGCCTGACCAAAATTTGGTAAAGCAAAGCATTTTTGTCAAAGCATCTTATTATGTTGATACTTAGCTTTCTTATCTGCTACTAATTAGAGTTGGAAATAATTTTATATTTCTTCAAATCAGAATATTTATTATTGATATGTTTAGATAAAGGATTGCATGAATATGTGTGATGTTATCAATACAAGTTATAACATGTAAGGTCATATTTGAATCAAAAATACGAAAGAAAAACTTGCAGAAAAGAATATTTAGGAATACATATTGCTTGGGAGTCCAGTATGAATGGAGAAGTGATTATCATTATTCCACTAATCAGGTATTTTGTGTTACTTTACTATTACTTATCCCTAAATGTCAATCTTTCTATATTATCTATCCGCCTAACCTAGAGAGATCAAAGAAATTTGGGGCTTTTAGAAAAATCTTATAATTCTGGAAATTCACTTCCTGGCTTTTATAGGTTCCTTGAATAATATTAAAGTTTGTGTTATGTTGGTGCCCTCACCAAGGAAGCAGGCTGGACAATGGATTGTAAGCTCGAAGCTTGCAGGAGGTGGGCCTTCCCATACCTGTCCAGGAAAAAGGCCCCAAGCAACTTCCTCAGCTGCTATTTACTGAGAACTTATGCCCCTCCCCTAAGTCCCACCCACACTGGAGTTCCACAGCTGAACAATTTTCAACTGCCAAAGTCTGATCATTAATGTCCAGCAACCGTCACTTCACTTTGTCTTGCAAGCCTGCTATCTGAGTTCCTACACATCTTGCTGAGTAGGTTGCTACATAGGTTGTTACATAGATCACCACAGATGTTGTTACATAAGCTGCTACATATCCTATTACATAGGTTGCTACAGATGATGAACAGCCACTATAGAAACAGTGTTCTACACCATCTCTTTCTTTTTTCCTTAGTGAAATGGATAGGTTGTCACATTCAAAAGGACTCATGGAAAATAGGATTGGTGGACTCAATGCTTTCAAATACAATTTGTATTAGATTTCTTTTGTTACTGTTAGAAATTACTACACACATAGCGGCTTAAAACAACATCCATTTATCATCTCATAGTGCTGTAGGTAAAAAGTCCACTAGGTTTATGCAGGTGCACTGGTTATATCATTACCAAGCTAAAGTCATGATATTGGCCAGTTTGGGATTTTACCTGGAGGCTCTATGGAAGAATCCATCTATTTTCAGGCTTCTTCAAGTTTTTGAGAGAGTTCAGTTCTACATACTTGTTTGACCCAAGTGCTTATTTCCTTGCAGGATATTGGCTAAATGTTCTTCTCAGCTTCAGGATACCAGCCTCAATCTTTGGCTCATGGTTCCCTTTTTCCTTCTTCATAGCCACAATACTCAATGGAGTCCTTCTGTTCCTTCTAAGGTCCCTGACTTCCCCTACTTCATTTCCTCTTTTTAACCCTTTCTGTTGCATCTCTCATTACTCTCACTGGAGAACCATCTCTGCTTTAACAGCTTGACTTCACCGGAACTCAAGATAATCCAGGATAAATCTTTATTTTAGGTCTGTAACATTAATTACATCTGCAAAAGTCCCTTTTATCATTTTTTAAATTTTTTATTTTATTTATTTATTTATTTATTTATTTGGAGTCTCACTTTGTTGCCCTGGGTAGAGAGCCATGGCATCATAGCTCACAGCAATCTCAATCTCTTGGGCTCAAGTGATCTTCTTGCCTCAACCTCCCAAGTAGCTGGGACTATCGGCACCTGCCAATGTGCCCATGTATTTTTAGAAACGAGGTATTGTTCTTGCATAGGCTGGTCTGGAACTCTTGAGCTCAAAAGATCCACCTATCTTGGTCTCTCAGAGTGCTAGATTACAGGTGTTAGCCATCATATCTGGCCTCATTTGTCATGTATTATAGCTTATTCACAGGATTCATGATAAAAGTATGAATATCTTTGAAGGGATCATTATTTATCTTACCACAATCTGCATATTTAATGCCTTGTATAATATATTCTCTATGCTAAGTCTCGTGTATAGACATAATTCAAAAGTTTTTTCAGAATGTAGGATCCTGGATAGTAGGCAGCATTTATTTTTGCAAATACTCTATAGTGGGAAAGATAACATCAATCAAAGTGTAAATGCCCCTAAATTATGGGCTTTCATTTCAGAAATTGAGCCAATTCATTTAAAATAAATTATCTACCTACGTTCTTAAAACTTCTGATACTCAATATTTTTATGTGTTTTAGTAGCCTTCTCTCTGGCTCTCTCTTATATCCTTTACTGTTTTTTATTATTCTGGATAATTATAATAAAGTGTGACTTTACCCTCTAATTCATAAAGAAAAGAAAGGTATGTGCAGCTGACAGAAATTTTAAATAATATGTATAAATTTATTATGTTCATTGGTACTATGTATATATGTTTACAATTGTCCATTGTAGGAAATGGCCATATGTAATGACTTAATGAGAAACAGAACACAGGACCAGAATACCACAGGATAGCAAGAGTCGCTTTGTTAGATCAGTGACAGCCAGGAGAAATTTCTCCAATGACAGAAATGTTCTCTCTGTGTAAGCCAAATAAATGGTAGCTAGTAGCCTCCCATGACCGTAGCTACTGTGAATTTGTAATTCAGTTAGTGAAAATAAAGAACTGAATTTTCACTTGCATTTGATTTTAAACTAATTGAATATAATTAGCCACATGTGCCTTGTATCGGACAGTGAGCCATTATAAGATGGAATCCTCCCTCTATCCACTCAGCTCTGAATCACTCTATCCTGTAAAGCATTTCACCCTGCCTGTGTTACAGTGGACACCAAATTTCAGTGCACTGTCAAAAAGAGGTTTTGGGAGGCTGAGCTAACTTAGGTCAGTTGTTTTCTTCACTACATCCTCCATTTTATTTCTTGGTCTATTAGTAAACTATCTAGAAGAGGACTATAAACAGAGCTGGAGTCATCAGTCTGTTTAATTTAGGAATCAGAGCTACCATTTTTGATCTGGCCCACTCTCCCATTCACAATTAGAATTAAAACATGGGATTCATCTCTGTGTGAAAAGCTCTCCTTAAATTCAGTGTATCTGAATTTATTTAAATATTTGCATTTTTTTAAGTTTCTTAGGTAGAATTTATTTCTGCTAAGTTTATTGGTAGAGCTATTAGTTCCAGAAAAATAAAGTTGATAATGAAAATATCACCCAAGTCTTAACTCTAATCACAGCTACGAAGTCCAGCATGCATTATACTCTTCTTCAAGAGGTTCTTTATTCTATGTGGAGTAATTCCACTTCTCTAATAAATGTATCCACAAAGTATCTCAATGTATTTTCTACTACTAAGAATGAATCATAGTAATTCTACCCTTCAGTGCTTCCCAGCACCAAGATAATATTATACTTTTCGTTATAATACTATTCTATATGGGATTTGACAAACTTCAAATAATTTAATGAAGCAATATCTCCAGTTTGGGAGTGTAGCACTTGTGAGGGGAAAAAAAAAATCCATCTTGCATTAGTATTACATACAATATATATGGGCAAGTGCTACTAAGTCATCTTAAATATGTATAACTTTATTTTGGTACTGTTATTTATATTCCTAAATTTATTCTCCAGTCTGTATTTCTCTTCTCCTTTGAAAAAAAATTAAAATAACTGATCTACCCTCTGAGAAAATAAGAAAGTACACTACAAATGTAGACAACTCTGCCTTGGTGCCTGGCTTCAAATTTCGAGGGTACTATTTTTCATGATAAAAAGAAATGAACTTTTATACTTCATCTAAATTTTTTTGTTAACTTTCTGATTCTTCTCTCTCAATTATTCTATACCCAGAGTGTTAATGGTCATAATGAGCGTTCTGGAAGCTCATCCTAGAGAATTTATGGTGAAAATACAAACCATACAGGGTGCATAGCTACTATAAGAAGAGATATTCCCCCCCCTCAACTTTCCTGGTTTAAAGACATCCTATTGAATTGCCTCTGATCTAATTGGTACCAGGAAAGTGAAAGCAAGAGCAGTGCAGAAAGAGGTATTGTTCAGGAAGAGCAATGAAGGGAAATGCATGACAATAGAAATATCCCTTTCATAATTTTGCCTTTCATAATTTCTTTGTTGCTCTTTAGTTATAAAATAAAAAAGAAAAGAAAAGAAAGTGACTATAGAGAACCCAAATGAAAGATATATATCTCTGATTTCAAGATAATAGTACCAAATGCTTTAGCATTTGGAACTTTATTTCAAGAGAATTTCTGAAATTAAGGGTCTTGGTGACGTTATTTGAAATTGAAAAAAGAAAAGTAGCCTAAATTTAAAGATAGGAAATGTCTTAAGATTACCAAAGGGATATTCATTTGGTCAAATATGTCATCAAACTCTTTCACCTAAGAAGCCACGCTATAAAAATCACCATACAAATGTGCTGAAATCTCTATTTACTCACAAGAAAAATTAACAAAAATCAAAGAAAATTTTCTTTCCCTAATCTTTAAAGTCTAATGTTGACTTTATGGGAGCAGCAATATACAACACCAGATATTCTCTTGATATCGTCTACTCTGAGTTTTAATGCCACAATATAAAAATAAATTTATTTTTAAATATAAATTAACTTGAATCAAGACACTGAGTTTGCAAATCTAATTAAGCTGCTGAGTGACATGCCACATTGAAAAATTGCTTCTTGAGTCTAGGTCTCAAATTAATGCTTTAAGTATCATCTCCTCAGAGTAGTACTTTGTTCACCACCCTATCTAGCAACTGTTATTATGTTTTCTGTCACAATTTCTTGCTTATTTTCTTTGTAACCCTTGTTACATACTTGTAATTATGTCATTATTGGTCTGTTTGATGGTTTATATTTGACTCTTCTGCTATATTTTCATTCAAGTAGCATAAGGACCTGTCTGGCCTTTGAATCTTCTCATCTGGTTAGCTCAATCCTAATACTGAGTAGGTCCTAGATAAAGATAGATGAGAAGAATGAATTATCACACACATATTAATTAGTATTAATTATTCAACATTATTAATCATTAAATGTCAATAATTTATTACATATAATACCTTAAGGCTATTGGACTACATTATCTCTAAGATCCCTTTAAGTTAAAAATGATATTATTATAAAACAGTAATTAAAAGCTGTTAAGAACTAATCTCAGTGGTAACTAATGATCAATTATTTTTGTAGTTTTTCCCTATAGAAAACTTGTATTAATTTGGTAGATTAATAGTAAAATATATTATAATATCTTACTTTAATTTTAACTACTACTGAATTTACATTTTTTATACATCTATGAGCTAATTCCTATTTGCATATATTTAAAAAAATTTTCCTATTAATTTTTAACTTCTTTTTTGTCCTCTAATTTTTCATGATCATAATATATTTAAACAATTACTTATATATCATACTATTGTAAAATGTTTAGTTTTCTTTTTATTTGCCTATTACCCAATGGGTCAAAATGCAGGACTTTAATTTTGTGTTTTAACATTATATACGATATGAACGAAAGTAAAATCTTACCTCCACCCCAGGTGACTGAATAAACCTCCTCTTGGCCAAAGGGACACCACAAATACCCTATAACTAATTGCTGGCAATGAGAAGAGACTCAGACATGCTGTTGGGTAGTTAGCTAGGAATGGCTTTCCTGGGAAGGAGGAAAACAGGGGGGCCCTCAGGCCTACATCTTGGTACCTCACATCTTAATTTTGTCCCAAGTGATTGTTCTCACCTGGGGAGGAGAGACCATCTTACCAATCAACCAATGGAACTTAGCATGCCAAATGCAAGAGAATGTAGAAGACTCTATTGCCTAGCATCATATACAATAGAATCTTAAAAGTGACCTAGAACAGCTTTAAGACTAATTGTTATGTAAATTAGCTTAAATTTACATTTCAGTTCACATACCCAATGGGCTCTTAGAGGGATTCATAGGGCGTCCACATGCCCTGTAAGACTCAGGTTTCAAGGTGACTTCTGAACCATGAGGTAGGCCTGATACAGACAGGATAAAAGAGAATTGGCAGACATGATTCATGCTTTTTCTTTGTCATGAAAGAAATAGCCTATTTGCTGTCTAGGGTGAAAATATCTCGATCTGCAAGGCTATACCTTGCTCTTACTCTATAAACCTATTTTTCTCTTTCTCAATAAACTTTGTTTCATGCTTGCCTTACTTTTGGGATGTCTGGTCATTTTTTGACCAAGAATACTATAAGAACTGAGGTTGCAGGTAGCTGCCTAAAACCCCAACATTTTTGGAAACAGTCAACTTCCTTAAAACCTGATTGTTTATATTTCCATGAAGAAGCTGGTACCCCACAAAGCTATGTATAAAATACCAAAACTATGCTTTCCACAGAGCCTGCAGTCATTAGAACCCGGTCCAGCTTGCTGTACAAGCCATTAATAGTTAATAAACCTTCCATTTCTTGCTAAAACTTTACTTGCTTTTTTCAATTATTTCTGTGATTACCTCAAGCCACCATCTTTCTTCTCTAAAAATGCCTCATCATGCCCCTTCTCTTCTTGGAGATATCCTTTAACAGGCCCAGGGTCATAAAAGACAAAGCTTAATCACAATTACAAATAATCAATTAACTAAACAGACCACTTGAGTCTGGGTATCTGTCCCATATATGTTCAATGGCTTTTTCTCTAAATAACAGACTTCCTAATCTTAAGTTAAAACATTCCAAGCCTCTTGCACCCCTACCTTTTCCCTATGTGTCCCCTTTTGCCTTTAAATGCAAAGTTTAAAGTTTGCAACCTCTCTACCAGAGCCCAGTCCAAAATGGATGCTTTGTGAGCTGTGTTTTTCCTGGGAGCACATGTTTAGTAGTGGGCTAAACATGTCTATCCTTGTGCCTAGAACTGGTGCCTGTGTTGCTGGTTTCAGGAAGGAAAATCTTGAGTTAATAAATAGCAACTGAGTGTTACTCTTGTTTTCTGTGACTTATTATTTAAGTCCATGGTCCCCAACCTTGTTGGTGTCAGGAGCCTGTTTCATGAAAGACAATTTTCCCATTGGTGTGGGGGTGGGGAATTACTGGTGATGCTGTGCAATCTGGTTCCTAATGGGCCACGGACTACTACCCATCTGTGGCCTGGGAGTTGAGGACAACAGATTTAAATTAGTACTGATAAACTTAAAAATGTTTAATATGAAGGTATGCATCTCACTGAAATATTGTCCTCGTTATTTTGTTACTTGAGAGAATTACTATAAGAACAGATGACATGCATATGTTAAGTTTCTTAGTTTAAATACTATTACAAATGAGTTTTGTTTAGTATCTGAAGAAGAAAAATGCTCGTTATTACTTTTGACATTGTGGTGTTATATCTGAATAGTTCTAAGGTTGATGATACAAAAGATAGCTAAAACAACTTTTTATGCAAAAGTTAAAAAGTAGGCTTTTTAAAATCTGTACTCTAAACGTTTGCCATTCTAGATTTGTCTCATCATCTGGCTAACTCTTTGTTTTCCTCACTTTACAAATGTAATTTTTTTTCTGACCCATTGAAGAGGATAGAAAACCTCACACTTTCATTAATTCGACAACAATTTATCATTTCTGTACCAGTCATTGTTTCCATTATTACTGATACAGAAATAAACACAAGAGGGAAATTTTCTCCTTTGTAAACTTAATATTACAGAAAGGAAAGAGAAATGAATATATGAATGTATAATATAATGTCAAGTAGTGATCTGTGTTCTGAAGAACAGCATAATAGAATAAGGGGATAGAGAATGATGGAGGTGGATGATGTTACAGAATCCTCAGAGAAGGTCTCCGTGCAGATGAATTTAATGCCTGGAGGTCCAAGAAACATGGCAGAAGTAAGCAAGAAGGTAGTAAAAAGTGATTCCTGAGAACCAGCTAAAAGCCAGATCATGGTAAGTATTGTAACATTATGTCTGAATCCTTTTATTTCATTTTTCTATATTTTTCAGTTGAGCTCTGAAATCCTGTGAACTTAAGTAAACAAATAAACATATAAAAATATGTGGTTTATATATAAACCTGTGTTATGGCATTGGTTGACTAATAAATATTTGCTAAAGAAATGAATACGTAGACTGTATTTCAAATAATAGCAAAGAAAAGAAAGGAATATTTTTTCTCTGCTATTATCAAAGTAAAAATAAAAGAAGCCCTTCAAAAAGAAGATGCAATCCAAAAGCCTAGTAGGTAAAAAGTGAATATTTGGGTAAATATTTTGTATGAAAAACTATCTGTGGATATTGATAAATGCTAGATTGAATTAATTCCCATAGAATCTCAATATAGACAAGAAAAAGACTTATCAAACTGACAAAAAAAAAGATAGATGAAAACAAAACAGGCTCTAATCTCATCAAGGTTTGCCATTTAAACAAAACATCACATATTGAGTTTTCTTTGAATTAAATGTAATGAAGAATTGGAAATTCATTTTTCTAAGTTTTAATTTTCAATGTGCTTGTAAAAAAATTGAAAGTTTAGTCAAATGAACTTAAATTAGGGATAACAAAATTTTTTTATTCTAAGGGCAATTGGTTAGCACATTGATAATAATTTTTATCTTAGAAATATCTTGGCAAGAAGTGCTATCTGCTAAAAGAATAATATAATATTAATGTACATAAGTCAATAAATCAAATTTCCCTTAAATGGAATATGCATCATAGTACTATTGAAAATTTCAGGCAAGAGTGATTTCTCTTCTATGTCTTATGCTCTAGAGCAAATTATTTATATTTATATTATTCTTTGAATGAGATGTTTTACTGATTTTAAATTCAGTATTAGGAGTCCCCAGCAGAATTTCCTTAACGAACATCACAGCTGTTAGGAAATCTGCATGGAACCTTGTTCTATGTGTTATTTTATGTCTACTGACTTCAGCCATTTCTGAACATGAAGTTACATATTTGGTAGGCACTAATGAAATACTTTGTGATAAAGGATATAGCACATAATCTCTGCAGTTAAGCCCCAGATTTTTTACTTAAATTATAGAGATTAGAGAAAATGATTTAAACTACACTTCTAAATCGAAGGTTCTGTCATTCTCTAAAATATGAATGCATTGATGACATTAGTAGTTATTTCAACTATTTGAAAAATCAATTCCTATGCTTTCTATATCTAAATAAAAATAATAAAGGAAATTATTTTTCTAAATCATATGTAAAGAATGTTGTGTGTTATCATATCAATATTTTCCAATTCACTTTACTATGTGTACATACTTTGAAACCAATAATTTTGTCTTTATTCTGGGTTAGTCACTATAGCAATGAATTTTGAGTAATTATTAAAGTTTTTAAAGTCTATCTTCAATCTTAAGGAATATAGAAAGCATTTGGTTTATACACCCATAGTATATATGCATGGTCATATAAAAAAGTCCACATTAAAATCAGAGTTCTTTAACATCATGTTTTTAACTGACAAATTTAAATATTCTTCTGTAATTATATTTTTTGAAATAAAATCATACAAAGATATTTTTCTTATCTTTCTAAAAGTTATTAAATTCAAAGAACTCTAAAGTATTAGCCCCTCAAAGTCTGTCAAAAACAAAAACAAAACCAACAGGCAAAAAAAAATTCTGTGCTCAGGAAGGCTCTAATAGAGAAAGGCTAACTATACATATGTCAAATTTCTAACCCTTTCCTTAAAAAACATGACACAGAATTTTAGGTACAACAATGTCAAGGAGAAGGAGAGGAAATGGATCACTTTTAAAGTTTTTAATGTTGTCTTCTTTATAATTATGATAGTTTGGATATGATTCATTTGTCTCCACCAAAATTCATGTTTAAATTTGATCCCTGGTATGGCAATGTTAGGATTTGGGGCCTAGTGGGAAGTATTTTGGTTGTGGGGGAAGATCCATCCTGAGACTTGGCAAGACTGGATTAATATTTTCATCAGTTCTGCTTATTACTGGCTTCCCTGACCTCTCTTCACCAGTGACACTTATTCTACTCCTAGAAAAATGTTTAATCCATTTATTCACTACTGTTTTCTTCATGTCATTATCTCCATACATTTGGACTAACATGTCCCTGATTTCATTTCTACTCTTGCCAAGTTTAACAAGAAATTTACAAATGTTTGCCTGTTACTCTAATTCAAGCTCTGACACTTGTGACAGCGCACAAAAACATGTAACAACAATAATGATGCCACTCAGTTAGATATGCCACACGTTGACATGAACACAGCTGTGAAACTCTGAGATCCTAAAATTATGAACCTTACCAAGTTGTTTTTATTTATTAAACTGCCATCTTAAGCACCCAGTTACAAGTTTGTGAACCATTAATTCCATAATAACCCCTTAGTAAGCCATTAGTATTCTTTCCAACCTTTACCTATTGATGGCCTCAAAATAAATGTGAAATATTTTATATTCTTATGTTATAAACTACTTCTGAAATCAGCAGACTTTTCCTTTATTTATTGCTTCATAAACAACTACTCCAAATTAGTATTGTTTTTATCACCAAACCTTTTTTTTTTTAAATAGAATCATGCCTGAAATCAGGAAGATTTATTCAGATATGGCAATTATCAATAACATATCTTAATTATCCTTGGCGCCATTGAATAAATATAGTTGGGGCTAAAATATCCATCAGGACTAGTGCTTAGGATGCAACAACAAGGTACCACATGGGAAGTGGAGAGCACCTCTCACCAAACAACCAAACCTGATGGAGTCTTGATCTTGGGCTTCCCAACCTATAGAACTAGAAGGCTGACAGATGGATTTAATCATCAAAATAATTTTTAAGTCTCAGTGAAGGCTTACCTTGAAAGAGGAGAGTCTTATTGACAATTTTTCATCATTCCTGCTGTGCCTCCAAGTCTACCAAGGTACAAAAAGTATCAGGAGCAAGATGGTAAACTAGAAGCATCTCCTTACTAGCCAATTGTAGCAAAGCAGGGGAAAGAAAACTTCAACCACCTCTGGCTGGAGATACCTAGCCAGGGACATCAGGCCAGGGACACAGTGAAGCAGTAGTGGACTACAGGAGCCAGAATATATATTTATATACCTGGACACCAGAGAGGAATCTGGTGTTAGGAGACAGAGAGCATATGGGCCAGAAGCCACTCTCTAGTTGCAGAAGGGGATGTTAGTTCCTGTCTTCTTGTCTTAGTTGCCCTCAGTCAGGGCCTGGTGCTTCACCAGCACTTATTTCCCATGATGTTGAGGTCCCAAAACTCTGGCAAGATTCCTTAAGAGACACATCACACCCTAGTCCCTGGCAACAATTCCTAGGGTCATTCAGCTCACCCCAAGAGTAGATGCCTGAGCTTAGCAGGCATGTCAGAACAGTCTGTGCATTATGATTTTGCAGACCATTTCCCCTGTATGGCCTTCCTTCCCACAATGGTAGTGCCCAGAAAGCAGCCAAGCCAATAGGAGATGCACCCCTGGTATGCAATCCCATCCCCTGGACACTGTTTGAGTCCACTCACTCATTTGAGTCCACTCCTGTAAGTAGATTAGCCCCAAATCAAAAAGCTGCCAGACAGTCCATTCTTGTCCCCTGGCTTCTGTGGGTGGGCTGCCTTCCTTGTTCCAAAGCACTCACTTTCTATGCTGGTTTTCTTTAGCTCCAGATCTCTTCACTGGTTCCTGTAGTCCACCAACAGGCCACTTTCAAGCCTAAGATCTGAGAAAAGGTAATTTAAAGTGAAAGAGGTAGTGAGAAGGAATAAAATAGGGGAAAGAAGTGAACAAGAAGAAACAAATATTAGGAGGAACCAATAGAAAAATTCTGGCAACATAAAAAACCAAAACAGAGTAATCTCCCTCAACTGAACATGAGACAGTTACTACAGAGGATTCCACCAATAAAGAATTAATGGAAATGACAGAAAGAGAATTTGAAATATAGATGGCAAAGGCAACAAGGGGAATTAACAAGAAAGTCAACAAACAAAAATATTAAATGGACAAAAGGTCCATTCTGAAGAATATAGAAAAGATATGGCAGAGCTTAAGGTATTAAAGGAGTCAATCAGGGAATTGAAAGATGCACTAGAAGTTATAGATAACAGATTAGATCATGGAGAAGGAAGACATCAAAGCTAGAGAATAATGCTCTTGAGCTAAGCCAGATAGTTAAAGAGGAAGAAAAGAAGAGAGAGGTCACAGAACATTCATTCAGAGAATTATAAGACTTCACAAAGCATTCAAACATACAAATTATAGGGATTCCTGAAGGGGAAGAAAAACATCCCAAAGAAATGGAAGCCCTACTGGAGGATATTATAAATGAAAAATTTTCAAGTTTCACTAAAGATTCTGAAGCACACCTTTTAGAGGGATATCAAACCCCTGATCCTCTCAATACAAACATAGCATCTCCAAGACATATTGTAATGAACCTTTCTAAGGTCAAGACAAAAGAGATAATTCTGTAAACAGGCATGATTAAGTGCTGACTGATCTATGGAGCAGATCCATCAGGGTGACAATGAACTTTTCAGCTGTAACTTTCTAACCCAGAAGAGAATGGTCATCTATCTTTAACCTTCTTATAAAAAAATTTTTTTTTGCCCAGAATTCTGCACACTGCTACACTAAGCTACAAAATTAATGTAGAAATCAAATCTTTTCCTGATATATAAACTTTGAGGAAAGTTACCATGACTAGACTAGCTCTACAGGAAATATTTAGTCTCATTCTCTACACAGGCCATCACATTGGATTACCAGCAAAGTAAGCACCCAGAAACTAAAGGACAATACCTAGCTTCCACAATGACCCAAAGAATAAATCTAAGCAACAGACATTCACTAAATAAATTGAATAGAATTGTAGAACATTTATGAATTGACTCAATAAATGTTCATGGATTGAATTCCCCGCTAAAGAGACACATTCTGGTCAACTGGATAAAGAAACACAAGTCATCTATATGCTGTATCCAAGAAATACATCTAACCTTAAAGTAAAAATCTAGACTCAGGGTAAAGGTAAGAAAAATAATATTTTGGGCAAATGGAAACCAGAAGAAAGGAGGGGTCGCAATCTTATTTTCAGATACCAGTGGATTTAAAACAATTAAACTTAAGAAAGACTAAGATGGTTACTTCATTCTGGTCAAGGGAACAATGAAATGAGAGGACATTTCAATTTTAAATATTTATGAACCCAAATTGGATACTCCACAATTTATGAAACTGACCTTGATTGGTCTGAGCAACATGATGTCACATAACACCATAATAGCTCAGGACTTCAACAACTTTCTAGGAGAATTGGACAGAAACTAAACAAAGATACAAGAAATGTGACCATAGAACAAATGGGCTAAATACACAAATATAGAACAACTTCCAAACTCCCATGGGACATACCCCCAAATAGATCATATCCTAGGATAAAAATCAAATATCATCAAAATTAAAAACAGTTGAAATTATTCCTTGTATCTTCTCAGACTACAAAATAATCAAGAGAACTCAACTCGAACCAAGAAATATTATCCCTATATGAAGGCATGGAAATTAAATGACCTTATGCTAAATGACAATTGGATCAAGGAAGACATAAAGGAAGAAATTGTTAAATTCCTGCAACATAACAATAGTGAAGCTACACATTACCAGAACATGTGGGATACTGCAAAAGCAGTCCTAAGAGGGAAACTGATTGCATTAGATGCAAGAGTAAGACCCTATCTCTAAAAATAGCCTGGCATTGTGGTGGACTCCTGTAGTCCCAGCTACTTGGGAGGCTGAGATAAGAGAATTGCTTGAGCCCAAGAGTTTGAGGTTGCTGTGAGCTATGACGCTATGGCACTCTAGCAAGGGTGACAAAGTGAGACTATGTCTCTAAAAAAAATAATAAAATAAATTAAATTAAAAAATTAAAAAAAGAAGACTTCAGTGGCAATTGCAACAGCAACAGCAACAAAATAAAAAATTGGCCTAAATTAAACTGAAAAGCTTCTTCACAGCTAAGGACATGAAAATCAAAACAGACATCCTTCAGAATAGAAAAAGATATTTGCATGTTATGAATCTGAGAAATGTTTAATAACAAAGATCTATAAATAACCCAAATTTGTAAAGAAAGAGGAAATAATCCCATTTATCACTAGTTAGGACACATGAACAGACCCTTTTCTGAGATAGATAACTGGCTAAAAACATATGAAAAATGCTGATCATCCGTACTCATTAGAGAAATGCAAACCAAAACCACCCTGAGATATCACCTAACCACAGTGAAACTAGCTCACATCACAAAGTTCAAAGTTGCTGATGCTGCCTTGGATGTGGAGAGAAAGAAACACTTTTACACTGTTGGTGGGACTGCAAACTAATATAGTCTCTTTGAAAAGAAGTATGTATAATCCTCAAGGAACTCGAATTACGCCTCCTATTGGATCCTGCAATCCCATTACTAGACATCTACCCAGAAGAAAAAAAATCATTTTATCTAAGGTCATTTTCACTAGATTGTTTATTGCAGCTCAACTTACAATTCCCAAGATGTGGAAACAACCTAAATGTCCATCAACTTAGGGATGAATGAACAAACTGTGGTATATGTATACCATAGAATATTGTTCATCCATAAAAAATATGGTGACTTTGCATTTTTTATTTTAACCTGGATGGAGTGGAATTACATTCTTCTTAGTAAAGTATCACAAGAATGGAAAAGCAAATATCCAATGTACTCAGTACCAATGCAAAAACATGTAACTCATGCCTACAGAGGAGAAAAACTCACTTCAATTCAAGTTGGGGAAAGGTGGAATGAGAGATGGGGAAGAGTGGAAAGGTGGTTTTTGGGTATTCCCATCTAAAGGATACAATGTAAGGTTGTATGGGACACCTTTTAGGTATGGGCACAACTATAAGAGGGACTCTACCTAACAAATTCAAATATTGTGGCCTGGTTGTTTGTACCGTTACATTAACCTGACATTTTTTTAAAAAGTTACAAAAAGTAAGCTAAAGGGTCTGTATACCTCAAGTTTACTCTTGTCATTGGTCAACTCCTTGTCTAATATATAATACCCAAGGTTCCCTCTTCTCAATCTAGCCCTTTGTTCCCAAAGAAGTTTGGATCACTCTATTAACTGGTGACACTGTGCAACTTGCCTCCTTCCTCCATCTTGGAGGATCTACAAAGTGCCGAAAATTTTTATATTATACCTAGTGGTTCTATAAATTAGAAACTTCCCTAAGTGTAATAATTAAAAATCTTGTCTATTTCATTTCTACATCCGCATTGTAATTTATAGCACATTGTATATATTCAATGAATGCTTATTGAATACAGGCACATATTTCTGGAAGGGTGCAGTTTATGGAAAACTTATCAGCAGCCATCTTGTTTAAAAATGTCAGATGACCCAGGAATCAAATAAATACTATCTTGATATTCTTTAGAAAAATTCAAAATCTGATGAAAATCTGTCAACATTTTTGAGTGTCACTGTTGTACAGATAGATAATGTAAAACAAAGAGGGGAAAAATTGGATGAGATTTCACTTTGTTCAGCAAATCAGCTTTTTAGTCATTAAGAGTTGACAGTAATGTGATATGGAGCATATGGGTATAGGAAAAGATACTTGGCAGATGTTGTCTGGTTTACACATTGAAAATTTGACAAGTTTAATAAGGAATAATTAAAGATAAATCTTAGAAAAAAGATGAGGAAGCATCAATATTTATATTTGTTATGACTGGAGATTTTTTTCTCCTATTCTGTTCTTCAATTGGGTTAATTTCTAGGGATATGTCTTTAAATTACTGATATTTTCTCTGTCACTTATAATCTGTTGTTTAGCCCATTGGGTGAATATTTTATTTCATATATTGTAATTTAAAAGCCCATAATTTGTTTTATTTTTATGGTTTCCATTTTTTTCTACTAAGAATCTCAATCTATTTACTTATTAAAACCATATTTCTTTAAGTCTTTGAACATGTTTATAATACCTAGTTTAAAACCATTATCTGAAAATTCCAACCTTGGATTATCTAACAATCTGTTCTTATAAATAGTGATTTTTTTTCTTAATTGTGGTCCACATTTTCCTGCTTTTTTCTATATCTAGAATTTTTTATTGTATTATATATTGTAGATAGTACATTTGAAAGACTCTTATTACATTGTCTTTCTTTAAAGAGTATTGAGAAAGATTTTTTTTTTTTTTGCAGTTTTTGGCCAGGGCCAGATTTGAACCTGCCACCTCTGGTATATGGTGCACTACTCCTTCGAGCCACAGGCACTGCCCAAGAAATATAATGTTTTTGATGTCTCTAATCTTTTCAGGCTTAATTTACAGCTGTTTTAGAGTAGGGCTATTGAGTGAAAATGTCTGACAATGTTCTAAAAAAATAAAAATAAAATATCCATTGGAATGGAGTCCACTTGTTCATGATTTATATAACCCTATATAAATATTTCTGAATTCTGTTTGTTGATGTTTTGTTGGGGATTTTTGTGTCTTGATTTATAGTGGGATTTTTGAGGGGTCCATAGTCGTTTTGTTTGTTTGTTTGTTTGTTTGTTTGTTTTCTGTTTTGTTGTTGTTAGTATTGCCTTTTCCTCATTTAGTGTTAGGTTAATGTTGGCCTTTTGTCATGAGTTGAGAGGTTAACCCTCTTTGGTATTCTGAAAAAGGTTATGTAGAATTGATGTTAATTCTGGGAATGTTTAAGTCCTCTCTGATACCATTTTGTTCTGGAAATAATTTTTTTGGAACTTTTAAATTATAAATTTAATTTTTTCAATATCTATATGACTATTCAGGTTTTCTACTTCATATTGAATGAATGGGTGAATTTGCACAATGTATGGTTTTCAAGGAATTGGGTGAATTTGCACAAATTGTGGTTTTTCAAGGAATTGTTCCAATTTTTTAATGTTGTTGATTTAATGAGCATGAAATTGTATTTCCTTATTATCTTTTTAGTGGCTACAAGAATCTGTAGCCGCTAAAAATGGGGTCCCCATATTCTTTCTGGTTCATAAAATTCTTCTATCCATACCTGTTCTCTTTTGTTATTTGAAGGCTGAATAGAGAAAAATCTGATGCAGAGCCCCAAGAAAGAAGGAGACTAGATCTTAGAATAATTTAGTGGGATGGGGAACATTCCATGACCAAACTGTAATATAAGGAAGAAGTTCATGCCTATTTTGTTTAAATATTGAGATTGGTGATTGTTGTTATAGCACTGAGTATCGGCACTGACCAATATAGATATTGCCATTTAAATTTCAAGACTAACAAACAAAAACATTTGGCAAATGGAAAGAAATGGTCAAAGGAAACTGGAGTATTAGGCAGGCTAGTTAGATGAACATTAGGTAACTGTAGCCCACAATAACTTGAAGACAGATCACGTATTTACTCGCTCAAGTAGAAGTGATTGGGAAGAGATGTAACAATAATGTTGGTCAGTTATGACTAGACTACTTTAGTAATCTATCATCAGTAAGAAATAAACTCAGAAAAAGGATTGGTAGGCTTACAAATAAAAATGAAATAATATAGAGGGTGTTGAGACAGTTGAGGCCCTGAATGATTTGAAAAGCTGACTGTTTCTAAACCTCAGGAGTAGAAAATAACAGAATTGCATTTGAGCAACAAAATCTATCAAAAATAAGTGTTTCAGCAAAGATTATATGAGGAAAGTGGCCTCTCCACCTAAGCCTGACTGTTGTGCTGTGGACTTAAGAGAGGTTCTTGGAGGTGAGAAAGCAAAGAAATAAATCATGCTTGAGAATTGTGTGTAGAAGAGCACTCTTGGTGTAGTTACTGACATGAGGAACTAGATAAAAGCTCTGCATTAGAATCCAGACTCATATTACTGTTGGAGGGAATTCATATCCAAAGACATCACAAACCTGGATTGAAAATGAAAAAGCCTTTACTTTCTCATATTTGTTATGAGTTAATCATGTTTTTCAAGATTCATTTATCTTGACCCTCTTCCAGGAGTCCTCAAACTATGGCCCGCAAGCCACATGTGGCCCACCAGGTGTTTTTGCCACTGCTGCCTGTCCTGCTTAGCAGCTGACTCGTCCCGGGGCCGTAGTCTGGCCCTCCAACGGTCTGAGGGACAGTGAACTGGCCCCTGTTTAAAAAGTTTAGGACCCCTATACCTCCAAATGTGACCTTATTAAAATATAGTCATTGCAGATCTAATAAGTAAAGATGAAGCCTTACTAAATGGAAAAAATGGATTCCTAATCCAATATAGCTGGTTTCCTTGGAGTAAGGAAAAAGGGTAATTTGGCAGAGATTTACAAGGCTAGGAACACCAAAGGCTGCCAGTAAACCACCAGAAGCAAGGAATGGAAATTGGAAATATTCTCCTTCACTACCCAGGAAGAAACCAACCCTGCCAAACACCTTAAGCTGAGACTTCTAGTCTCCAGAATGGTGAGACAATAAATTTCTGATGTTAAACCACCGTGTTTTTGCTTTGTTGTTGCAGAAAGTTTACCCAACTAATGTGATGACTTAAAAAACAAACTAAAAGAGTTCCCGTTTGTCCCACACATAGGGAGCCTCTGTGACTCCTGCTCAGAGAAGTCACCAAATTACCATGGCCAAATAACTGTTGTTATTAGTCATTCTTGCCTCTTCCAACAGCAAATTTCTATTGTTGTTCTCCTTAAATTGTTCTCCCTACTGCCTGACTTTTTAAGTGATGCAGATAATTTGTCATTTTAGTTCACAGGTTATTGAAGGATTACATTATGACCTGATATTCATCATCAAAAAATCTTGGATATTTTGCTAAATGCAATGATTTTATGGGCCTTTGATTTCTCTCCCTTGAGGAGAAAGGAATGTGTTTTACTTGTAGGAAAGTGTGAATTCAATTTTGGTTAACAGAGGAGTAGGTTTCTTCTAAGACCATTTATCTTTTCCATTATCTTTATTTTCTATTCTTCCTGGGCTCCACAGGATTATGTTTCTCAGCTTCACTCACATTAGATTCAGCCTTGTGACTGGAGTTCAGTATAATGAAACTGTCTCTCTCTCTCTCTCTCTTTTTTTTTTTTTAATTCTTTTTGCTAACTACCTTAGGAACACATCAAATTGAAAGATGGGGTACTGAGCAAGCACAGGCATGCAGCACCCAGTATCAATCATTCACTCACTGTTGTGGTAATCCCAATTATTCTCAGGCATATGTCACATGACTCCAGAAACCTCTGCCAATATCTGAGAATACCAGATCCAATACTAGTCTTTTTCAATGCAACAGATTAAAATTCCATATATGTAAGCATTTCAAATATTTGTGCCCCGAAAATGTTGAAGACAAGCTTCACTTAGTTCAAAGATATAGAAAAAGTTTTATGATGGTCAGTCTATTTTATTTCAGAGCTGTTTCAGCTCTTTGGAATCTCAAAATGCCATTATAGGCATTATACACAAGCATCTTGCTATTCCCTGCTGCCACTAAGTCTTACATAGAATGATTTTTCAGTGACCAACAGACATCATGGACATGTCTAGAGGGCACTCAACTTATTGAGTGCTTGCAAGTTTTTTAAGATTTTATGAGCTAATTTTCAGGACATATTAGCTGGGCATAAATTTTTAAAAACTGTAATCTTCAAATCAGTTTAATATGCAGTATTATAGTTGCTGTTATCTGATCAGAACTCAGGATTCTTGAATCACTGATGCATATCCTACAATGAAATTCTAACTGAAGTGATACGAGCCACTGCAAGATCTGGCCCATACAAACCTTTGCGTGGTTCCTCTTCTCCTTTCTTTCTCCATGTAAATATCCTGTGGAGGATTGTGAGGACTAGCACGGCTAAATTGTGCTGGTTTGCCTGGCCAAATCAGGATAGTGGGTCCCTGTCCTGAGGATACTGAGGAGTATGTGTAGCCAAAATGAGGAAGTAAGTGAAAGACAAGAATAACTATAGAAAGCAGGGTTTTTCATTAACTCACACTGGATTGTGTTTTGAGGGAAAATGAACCATCATTATGTAATTAATCTAAAACCTAGGAGCTGTTTTTAACAAATTACACTACCCTAATGTAGTCTCTGTCTGCTTTTCCCTATGGCCATGTTTTTCTCCCTTTCAGGGTGCTAGGTCTACTTTCACTTTTCTATCATAACTGACATTGTCCGTTTGTGCTGATTCCCTAATACTCTTTATTCTTTTAATTACTATTTAAGTTTATCATCAAAGTAGAAAACAATTTAGGTTGGGTACATAGTAGAGAGTTAAAATAGAGATGTTCTATATACATGAAGTGGGGATAAATTTAATGGAGAGAATTTAAGTATTTAAACATTGTTACAAAGACTGAAGAGAAGGATATGAATGAGGTACTTGTAGTGACTCCTCAAATTCAGAATTAGTCCACTATTAGAGTACTGCCAACCCCATCATACTTGAGTAGCACTATATAAGTCTGTGTCAGGAGCTACCACTCCCCCAGCTATTACAGCTGAAGATGAGGAATGGACACTCAAAACCATGGCCCAAATATAAGGAAATCAGATCATGAAGTTGCTGCTACTGAAATTCTTCAAAGGAACGGAGCACAGGAGAAAAAAAAAAAAATCCATAGTAAGTAAGCCATTACTCTTGTTAGCCTTTCTAAGGCAATTCTAGCTACAAAAATTAAACTTGTAGGTCTAAGAATATGGCACAGTACAGGTTATTACAAGTTTTCTTTCTTGTTCCTGTAAAGAGTGAGCAATTCATCCCAAAAGATCATTTGGGAACCAAGCCTCCTTGCATCTCCCCTTGTAAACATGTTTTCTAGAAATGGGGACAACACATTCAATGCCAGTTTTTCTGGGATTTTGCCTGTTCACTTGAGCTTTTTTGTTTGTTTATTTGTTTTGTAGCTGGCATGCTATTTCTCTATACAAATATTCATAATCTTTTCTTGAATATTGGGACAACGAATCACCAATTTTTGTCCTCGGTCCAGATCTTCTTTTTATTTGTATTTTATTATGTTAGAAATTTAGTCAAATTCTGATTCGGACACCTATATATTCAGCCATGTAACTTATCTCATATCTCATTTAATTTTAACAACCCCCTGTGAGGCTGCATAAAGCACAGCAAAAGAGGTAAATGGAAATACTGATTGATGATCAAGAGCTAATAAAGGTCAAGGCCACTCTTCAGGGGAAGTGTACCATGGCTTCAAGGGAAATGTAGTTGAGGGCTCCAAAGATAAAGGGAAGATTTCAAGGGTCCCATGAAAGCAAATAATGAGAGAAAGTGAGCTCTGCAGGATCAGAGAATACATCACTGGCTTAGACTGTAAGAATCTAGTAGTGATATTCAGCTTCCATATTCTCTCCTTTTCATGCTCTGGCCCTTCGCAGAAAAGGCCAGAAATTTTTGTGAGCAAGCTGGGCTAGGAGAAAAAAGTATAAGAATGGGGAAAAAAATATACCCAAAGCCTTTTTCTCATCAGAAGTTTCAAGGAGGGTGATGACATATTAATTACTGAACAGGAACAATAAGTACCTGAGACTGAATAGGAATCAGTCTAAATTAGAGAAGTATAAACGCATTAACTAGGTTTGAAAAGTCTAGGGAAAAAAAAAATCACTCTATTGTAACATTCCACAAGTCTTTCGTTTCCTAAGGAGTGGTTTTTAAAAAAATGCATAAATATAGGATCATAGAAACTATATTATCAAATCAAAGTTTTAAAGACCTAATGTGAATAGCTATAAAGAGAAACAAGCAAAGATTAGACTGATACAAATGATCCCTGTTTCACTGCAAATAGACTGTGAAAAAACTATAAAAAGAGTCAATATATAATTGAACAAAGCACTTCTTAAAATCTCACCATTTCCTTTGGAAAAGATGAAAAATGTGAAAGAATTGTATTATAATGTTGGCAAAATAATTTGCAGCCAGTTTTACACCCGAACACAAAATGTATTGAGGACTGAATTAACAATGTGGAGAAAAAAATACCAATTGAATAACACAGAACTCTGCCTTTACTCATGTAGTTTTGAATATTTCTATAACATGGATGACATATACTTGGCAGGGCTGTCAAACGATAAAAATAACACAGTTCTGAATAACATAGTGCATTAAATCTAAATTTCTCTCAAATCAGGTAGGGATAATGTTTGATAAGAGTATATACAGTAGAACCTCCATAGCTGACCGCCTCCCTACATTGACCACCTCCTTAAATAGACGTAATTTTCATAGACTGGACACGCACACACGCACTTATCAGTACAGTGAGCCTTGTTCCTTATCTTGACCACCTCCATATGTTTACCAGCTTGTCACGGTCCCTTGGGTCGTCAAATTACAGAGGTTCTGTTGTAATTTGTTTAGAAGAAAAATAAAATTTAAACATTTTATTTCATGAGAATAGCTTATAATGTCTTAAATTAATCATAATCAAAAAGGTAACATAGTTAATAATTACTTCTTGTTTGCTATCTGAAAAGCTTTTAGTTAAAGATTTTCACATTATATCATATTTAGTCCTCCCAATAATACTATTTAATAAATGTTACATTTACTCTTTTTTTTATTCTTTTTTGTTCAATGTTAAAAAACCTAGGCTTGTACAAGAAAAAAAATAACAAGCCCAAATCACAGCCATTTCCATTGTGAGAAATAATATTGTGGTCTTTAGTGGCCTGGACGGTGATGGTACTTACTTTGTCTTTTTCTTATACTCGGCTTGGACTATTGTTAGGTGGCGTCTTGAATGAGAAGCACTAGATTCACACATTGCGAGTTTGTGCCTCCTCTTCACCAAGCCAGAGCCGTCTTATGCTGGTTACAAAGCAATAATAGGAGCTAGCTCTCTCTGCTGCAGTGATGACATCAAATGCAGCATCAGAAAAGGTTTCAGTTACTTTAAGCTTCACTCCTCAGAGTATGTCTGCACTATCACATAAGCCTCTGTTCTCTATTAAAAGGGATACTATGTACATGGTTTTAGGTTGAGTGTGGAAAGAAAGGGTCAGATGACAGAATAAGAAAGAGTGAAGCAGGTATGTTTCTTAGGGTTATTTTAATTCCCACCTTCTCTTTCTTCAACTGCGTGTTCAAAGGGCATCCTCAGCTCTGTCACCTTTAACTTGGTCTTCCATTTTGCACTGACCATTTTGCTGATGAGAGACTATGGGAGATAAACATTTAGTTTAAAATCATTATCTCATTTTAAGTTCCAAAGAGATATAATATAGAATGATGGAATAAGGTATAAAAGGGATACAAATGAGTTTTATCTCTACTGGGTTTTTTTGTTTGTTTGTTTTAGAGGATCATTCTTCATCACTGTAAAGCCTTTTATAAAGATAACACTGTAGAAATTTTGTATTGGGAGATATCTGAAAAACTCTAGAATCTACTTTTCCATCTGGTATAGTCCTTCAGCTGAAAAAAAAAAAAACCCCAAACCTGGCAGGGACTATGGGTTTGTTCCTTGCAATGTGGTTGGTTTGTTGTTTTGTTTTGTTTTTGGATGCCCTACTTACTGTACAATTCTTTCTCATCTAGGGAAAAATCATCTGCCTTCTGCTAATGTCTGCTCTCCTCCACAGTTCTGGTCTCTAGCACCACACTGAGCCTACTGTCCTTTCCACAAATTCATGCTTCCAATTCCTGAAGGCAACCATCTAGCCCATAATTTTCCTCAGCAAAATTATTTTTCATTTGGTGTAAATTTCTTCACCATACTAATCCACTTTTAGGCATATTTCCTTTATTGCTGTCTTTCATAAAAATGTGAAATACATAATTGAACCTAATTAAAACCTCCCTTCAATTCTGACCACAAATGTGATTTTCTGGGTCTTCGATTTTGGCCTTTTAACATTTCAGGTTCCTTTTGTGATCTAGTACCTGGCATCTGTAAAATCCAGCATTCCCCACAACCAACTGTACTTCACAGAGAATAACTAACTCTAAATAAATTTTCTTGAAATGCAGTAATTTACTTTTATCCTACAACCAGATTTATTAAGGGATTGCTATTTCCATTTCCAGATCTTTGTCATTATTGCCACATCACTTGATGCAATAACATCAAAAAGAGTTGCTAATCTAACACTAGATCAAAGTCAGGGATTATTTTCTGGAGAAAAAGTAATAAAGGCAATTTTTCACTAAGAAAATCATATACCATAGAAAAAATACTGAGAACTTCTAAAAGCATCACCTGCTCTAATGCATGGAATGAAGCACTAGTTATGTAGCACTTTAGAAAACACTATAAAAATACAATTATCATAAAACATAAAAGCCATAAAAACTTGAAAACTTATTATAAGACATTGCATTTAAAGTCTTAACAGAGAAATACATAGAAATGTGTAGGATTTCTCTGTTAAAACAGTAATTTTTTTCCGACCATACTTTTTGCTAGTGTCAAAACTATAAGCCAAAGAGGAATACAGGATAGATAAGGCAGCAGCCCAGAGGGGAGAGTTTATCATTTGTTCAACTGTCATGACATTGGCAAGGCATTTAAACTTCCTGAGACTCAGCTGTCTCATTTTTGAATAAAATAATCAGACATGTTAATTTCTAGTCTCTTCAGATTCAATTTTCTATTGCTGTATTACTTTATTTCAATGTTAAAGAAAAAAATGATTCAATGATACTTGTTAAAGTATGGTAAGGAAGGTTTTATTCAGTACTATTACGGCAGGTACAGAGACTATTATTTCAGTGGAGGAGAGAAATTGGGCTCAACTGTAAATACAGCACCAGCAAGCAAGAGTTTATAGCGAAGGAGCAAGCTGTGGGTCATTCGATGAGAAATTACTAAGAGGAAACATCAGGGGTCAGAGGAGATTTTAGCTAAGTGACTTAGCAGGATTCTTGCTGAAGACAGGCCTGGTGATCAGACATCACCTGGGGGATGGTGGATCATGAGAAACCCACCAGATGTAGGTTACTGTAAGATATCAAGGGCAGGGTGGGGGGGCATTGCTAACCTAACGTAGCAGGGTTCTTTGCTAAAATTAGATTTTATAAGGAAGAATACAGATGATACTAGGAGAAATTTCAGAAGGCTGACTAAAGTGTGGCCAAGTGAAGGTCTCTTCCCATCAATTACAAGTTTGTCACAATCAAAATCTTCTGGGTTTTTGAAAAATCTGTTTCTTAATGTATTCTACTTTTTACACTTGAAAAATATTTTGTTATATATTTCACATTGGATCTCATCCTAGATTGACCTAAAATAATGTGTAAGCTTTCCAAAGTAAAATTACTAGTTCAGAGACGGTATCTGTTTCCCTCCTTCCAAATGACTATGTAGGAAGACATTATAATTCTCTCAAATAAAATTAATACATATTAATTTTGCATTCTAAGTGTCTAAATCAAAATGTATTTCTTATTTATCTTGCACTCTGAAGCTATAAAATGTTCTTAACTAACTATGCATTTATGTGAGATTATGCCCCCTCTCCAGATTCCTGCCGGAGCTCCTACAAAACAAACAATCAAAACCCTTCGGACATTGGGAAGCAGAACTCTCCCTTTTCACTCTTAATGACTCTTCCTCTTAAAATTGAAAGTGATTAAGCTATATTCACAGTTTAAAGACCATCATTCACACATGCTGCTATCTCCTGTAGCTGTTTTTTGGCCTAGTTTCTTGCAAGTCTTCTGTTTAGGCACCTGCTCCCATTGTAATAAGCACACCACACAGGGCTACGGGTCCTCCCTTCTCAGTGCCATTTGTTATAAACCAAGCACATGGTCCCTGTGCATGTTGTTGGCTGTTTTCAAATGCAATGTGTGAGTCATGGAAATAAAAGAAATTCTTATCTGGTAGCTATGATTTGGAATATTATTGGACTTTTGTCTACAACCATTATTCAATATAATCTTTCATCCGCTGAGCATCCTACCTAATCTCCACTGGTTAGAATTAAGAAAGAAGGAAGATAATTTAATTACTACCTCTGAAAAGTAGTGTTCTACTTTTGATCCTAGGATACTTTTGGATTCTGGGTATTTCTAGCACTCCAGAAGAAAAGAGCTTTTTATGTTGTGCAATAAGCCTCCTGTTTAATGGCTCCTACATTACACAATATTTTTGTGCTCTGAGAAATATCAGTACAGAGACATAAATGAACATATATTGTTAGGCAGTAATGGATGTTTTAAACATCATTCAACATTTCAATAACTGGGAAATTCCATATATACATATACATGTGTTTAATTTTGAAGCGAGATGATTTTTTAAACATCAGACAAAGCAGTGCTTTTAAGAAAACTATAATAAATTCTCCACTGGTAAAAGTAAAGCCTCCCATTCAGTACAAGAACCATTACCAAGAAAGGACTGAATTATGCAGCCTAATAAGGTCCAAAGAGTGACCTCATTCCTGAAATACATTTCTAAGTAAACACTACCTTTCCAAAAACTAATTGTGAAAGAGCACTGAAAATCTTTTAAAATATTTCACAATAAAAGAGATTCAAACCTACCAAACTAGGAAGAAGTAGTTCAAAGGTCATTTTTAAAAGGAAATTTTTTTTATCATAAAGAGATTTTAAGTTATTTCTGGTCTTCAATCATGTTCCATATTTTCAATTTTTTTAATGATAACCCCACAGAATCAACTAAACAGCAGAAAAAGGGTATTACTCTAAAATCAGAAACAAAGGTGCAAATAAAGATTTATATAATTGCTTTATAACATTTGAATGATGATCGCAAATATCCTTTATGTAATATGTTGAGTAAGAAATATTTTCTAGATATTTAGTATGTTATAAACTTCTATCATACATTTATGAGGGCCCCTATCACTTTTATCTTATAAAAAGAAACATTTTTGTTTCAAGAAATTGATTCATTTGTCACATGACTTAGAGATAAGTGATTTCAAATCGCATCTTCTAAAGGGACCCTGATCCACTTTTGCTAATTAGTATACACCTACCTTCTCTTTTGCCAACAATTGGTTTAGGAATAAATGTGTAACCAATGCCAATGAGTAAGTGAAAAACGTTTGTTTTGAGGCTTCTAAAAAACATTTTCTTGTGAAGATTGCTGTGAGGTAACGTTGAGAAGTGGTACAGACCAATTATTTTGTAAGCACTGAGAATGAGTCCATGGGGAAAGCCAAAAATAAACCTGGATCAGAAAAACATCTCTATGTAGGTACAATGCACAGTATCATCAACCTTTCTACCTCCCATGCATCAACTTCCAGTTATATGAAACATACACACTAAACATCATAGATGTTTATAACTTGTCACTGGAGACATGATACCTGATAAACTGAAAATACAGATGCTTTTATTTCAGCAAGAAAACAGCTGTAGTTGCCACAGGACTATGCAAGTTATAGATAATTTTAAAAGTTAATTAGATACAAATTTAGTAAAAGAAATGCCAAAACATGTACTGTTATAAGTGTTAATCAAGTAACATGGCTGAGTAATTTCACTTTGATATCTTTGAAAGAAGAATTAAAGAAATAAAAAGATAGTGGTCACATTATTTCCATTTCAGGAAAAAGTGCAGAGACTATTATTATCTTTGAACATTGCTTAGTCGTGTTCATTTGACAGTGTCTCAGCTAAATAAAGGTTTAGCTGACAATGAATTAACCAATCCATTAGAGATGCCTAGATAAATGATAGTTATGCTTCAGGGTTTTAAGATCTAGACACAATTCTTGAAAAATTTCAGAAATGTTTAAATTAGGCATTATGTTTTATTCATTTATTAATTTGTATCTGTTCTTCTCCAACTTATCATTCATGTACTAAATTCATAAGTGTTCATTTAAGTTCCACATATGTAAGTCTCAGAATATGAAGCACATTAGATATTCTGGAGAATATGAAAAATGCTTTGCTTTCTTGGGGTTCATAATCTAGAGGGAGAAAAGCTGTCATATGATTAATCAGAGTCTTACCTATCATGGTTAATTGCAGGAAGCTCTAAGATAAAGGTTAGAATTGTAAGGACATGTATGGTAAGAGTATCTGACCTAATCTGGAGAAGTTGTCCATGAGCAGTGGTTTAACAAGGGAGCTGGCTATCAGTAGAAATAGTCTGCCCTGACTGGAGAAATACTTTGTCCAGATACTTTAACCAATACTTTATTGGAGCATTATGATAATAGAAAGCAGATCAACTTTTAGTTGGCTTTATTATAGCTCCAAAGTTGTTATGTTTTCCCCAGGTAACAGGTGCCCTTTTAGCTTGCAGCATAGATACATCACGATTTTTCCTAAGTCCTGTTGATGCTTTCTGAACTTACCTCTTTACAAGTTGATATAAGGTCACTCTGAAATGATGGATATTAAGTAGAAACACACACACAATTATCTACTCACAGGAAATATCATTTTTGATACACACACAAACATGCACACATACACAGTCTTTAATTTATTTATTTTAATAAGTCATATACACATAGATCATGAATACATTTATGCGTATGTGGGGTAGAATGTGTTGATTTTTTTATACAATCTGACGTGCTTACATCAAACCAATCAACATAGCTTTCACCTCATTTGCCTGATTCTTGTGTTAATACGTTTATGCTCTACACTTGACAGATTTGACATATACCCTTGCAATATGCTCTATAGTTGTG
>CAUYQV010154307.1:0-12135 GCA_963574575.1 Galagoides demidoff | reverse complement strand
ATTCTTCCCAGCCATGAGCATACTATGTTCTTTCATTTGTTAATATCTTCTGCTATTTCTTTTCTTAGGGTTTCATAATGTTCTTTGTAGAGGTCCTTCACCTCTTTTGTTAGGTAGATTCCTTAGGTATTTTATTTTATTTGAAGCTATGGTAAATGGGATTGTGTCCTTAATTGGCCTCTCATCTTGGCTGTTATTGGTGTGTACAAAGGCTACTGCCTTGTGGACATTGATTTTATATCCTGAGACATTTCTGTATTTTTTGATGACCTCCAGGAGTCTTGTGGTTGAGTCTTTGGGGTTCCCTAAGTATAAGATCATATTGTCAGTGAAGAGGGAGAGTTTGACCTCCTCTGCTCCCATTTGGATGCCCTTTATTTCCTTCTCTTGACTGATTGTAGTGTCTAGAACTTCCAGCACTATGGTGAATAGTCATAGTGATAGAGGACAACCTTGTCTTGTCCCAGCTCTAAGTGGAAAAGCTTTCAGTTTTACTCCATTCAGTAAAATATTTTCTGTGCGTTTGTCATAGACAGCTTCGATCAGTCATCTAACTCCAGTAAAATTAGCCCACATCACAAAATCCCCAAACCAGAGGTATTGGTGTGGATGTGGAGAAAAGGGAACACATCTATATTGCTGGTGGGAATGCAAACTATTACATTCCTTTTGGAAAGATGTCTGAAGAACACTTAGAGATCTAAAAATAGACCTGCCATTCGATCATACAATTCCTCTACTAGGTATATATCCAGAAGACCAAGAATCACATTATAACAAGGATATATGTACCAGAATGTTTATTGCAGCCCAATTCATAATTGCTGAGTCATGGAAGAAGCCCAAGTGCCCATTGACCCATGAATGGATCAATAAACTGTGGTTTATGTACACCATGGAATATTATGCAGCTTTAAAGAAAGATGGAGACTTTACCTCTTACATGTTTACATGGATGGATTCTGGAACATATTATTCTTAGCGAAGTATCTCAAGAATGGAAGAAAAAGTATCCAATGTACTCAGTCTTACTATGAAACCAATTTATAGTTTTCTTATGAAAGATATAACTCAATTATAGCCCAAGTAGAAGGGGAAAGGGGAGAGGGAGGGGAAGGGAGAGGGAAGGGTGAGTGGAGGTAGAGTAATTGGTGGGGCCACACCTACGGTGCATCATACAAGGGTACATGTGAAATTTACTAGGTGTGGAATATAAATGTCTTAACACAATTAAAAAATGCCACGAAGGCTATGTTAACCAGTTTGATGAAAACATTTCAAATTGTATATAAAATCAGCACATTGTACCCCATGATTGCATTAATGTACACAGTTATTATTTAATTAAAAAAATTAAAAAAAAGAAAAGAAAAGCACATTCCAGCAAAAATGTGGAAAAAAGAAACCTGTATACACTGTTGAATATAAACAGCCACTGTAGAAAACAGTATGGATTTTTTTTTAAAACTAAAAGTAGACCTGCCCTTATCATCCAGCAATCCAACTGTTGAGTAGCTATCCAAAGGAAAAAAAATCAATATATCAATTGGATGCTGGTACCTGCTTGTTTATTGCAGTACTTATTCACAATAACAAAGATAGAAAATCTACCTAAGTGTTCATCTATCATCTATTAAAGAATGGGTAACGAAAACATGATATATATATATATATATATATATATATACACACATATATATGTCATTTGCAGGAAAATGGATTCAACACAAGGTCATTGTGTGAATTGAAATCATCCAGGCACTGAAAGACAAATACCATCTGTTCTTACTCATTTGTGGAAGTGAAGGAAGTTAATCTCATGGAGGTAGAGAGTAGATAAATAACAAGGGCCGGGAAGGGTGTGTGGTTGGGAGAGGAGGTGAAGAAAGATTGTTTAATGGGGAAAACCATACAATTTAAAAGAAAGAATAAGTTATAATGTTTGATAGCAGAGTTGGGTGCCTATAGTTAGCAACAATGTATTATATCCAACAGAACCTCTGTAGTTGACCACCCAAGGGACTGTAACAAACTGGTCAACATATTGAGGTTGTCAACATAAGGAACTAGGCCTACTCTACTTATGTGTACATGTGGTTCAGGTCTAGTCTATGAAAATTCGGTTAACTTTAGGAGGTGGTCAATGTATGGAGGTGGTGAACTATGGAGTTTCTATTGTATTTTAAACTAGCTAAAAGAGAAGATTTTAATTGTCCCCAAAACATAAAAAAATTATAAGTAGTTAAGGTGATAGACACCTCAATTATTCTGATTTGACCATTAAATGTTCTATGCATGTAACAAGATGTCACTGGCACCCCATAAATATGTAAAATATTATGTATCAATTAAAAATACATCATATTGTATACTGCAAATATATCATATGTGTATATATATTTATTTGTCAAGAAAAAAGTTCAAAATATAATAAGATATGTCTTCTTTTGTCATTCCTCTTTTATGGGTCATTTATACATCCCCTATTTAATATTAATACTCTTGTGCTATGGAACTAATGTCATGGTCTATGGTTTTCTATTAAGGTTCATACTTTGTATATTCTCATCTGTAAAATAGAGGTAACAGTATCTATTGTCTTCATTTGTTTGTGCTGCTATAACAAAATACATTTTGTTGTAGGGGCTTTGTGGTGGCTTGAAGCAAAAGACTGGTTAGTTTACTGTAACAAAATACCATAGACTGCCTGATTTGTATTGCTATAATAAAATATCACAGACTGACTAGTTTACATATAACAAAAATATATTCTACATCATTCTAGAGGCTGGAAAGATCAAGATAAAAGTGCCAGCAAGTTTGGTTGTCTGATAAGGATTTCTCTCTGCTTCCAAGATGGCACCTTATTGCCATATCCTCTCGAAGAGAGAAACACTGTCTTCACATAGTAGAAAGTGAGAGAGCAAGTGATTTAAATTCTGCCTGAAGTATCTTTTATAAGGGTCTTAATCCCATTCTTAAGGTAGGAACCCTTATGGCTTAATTATCTCTTAAATGCCTCACCTCTTAATGCTGTCACATTGACAATACCTGAATTTCAAAGTGCACATATTCAAACCCTAGCACTTATCTTGCCTAACTTGTGGTTTAGTGAAAAATATTATAAATGATGATCTATGCAAATAATATGAAAAATGTGTCATTAAATTTAAACCTGATTTGTTAGATTGTAATTGGTAATGACAAGAGAGTAATAGAATTCAATAACGATTTATGTCAATGAGGTTTCAATTTTGATTTTGACAGGCAACAAAATGCAATGGTTAAGTACAAACTGAAGCCAAAGTGCTTGGTTTCAAATCTCACCTCAGCACTTAATTGGTTAATTAATAAATATCTCTCTGCCTCATTTTTTCATCTATGTGTAACACAGGTAAAAATAGCCTTATCAGGGTGGCATCTGTGGCTCAGTGAGTAGGATGCCAGCCCCATATACCAAAGGTGGTGAGTGCGAACCCGCCCCAGTGAAACTGTAACAAAAAATAGCTAGGTGTTGTGGCGGGCACCTGTAGTCCCAGCAACGTGGGAGGCTGAGACAAGAGAATTGCCTTAGCCCAAGAGCTGGAAGTTGCTGTGAGCTTTGATGCCATAGCACTCTACTCAGGGCAACAAAGTGAGACTCTTGTCTCTCAAAAAAAATAGCCTTATCATGTATGGTTATTACAAAGTTTAATTGTTTGTGTTTTCAAGCTTTTTAGACTACGATCTGAATAGTATAGAACTATTTATATTTGCTATTATAATTTTATTATTTTTCAAAACCACATATTTGGTCTATATCCATGATTATTAGTATTGAGCTTCATAATTAGATGTATAGAGTCTTATTTAATACATATAAGCAAAAGAAAAATATTCTACCTGCCTAGCATATCAATTACTTTGTAGTTACTATGATAATTGACATTTGAAGAGAAACATTGGTACCAACTAGCCATAAAAATACATTATTTCTGTAGTTCAAAGTACACTCTTGGAGAAGTTGGCAGCATCATTGATGTCTGCTGCTTAGATGGAGTATAATACAGCTCACTTGTGAAATATATACCACTAATTACACTTTGTACAACTACATATTTGTACAAGATATGTTACTGTGACAATATTTGCCATTATATCAGTGCCCACCTGCTCTTATCCTAAAGTAGTTGGTCATATTTCAGAAAGTGAATTTAGTTGCTTCTCTGTACATTTTGAAAATGTTCACAGATTGTGTTTCATCTTTTAGTTGACAGGATTTATGAAACCCTAAGGTATAATTGTACTACACCTAATAGCCTATCATGTGCTTTTGTAACATAATGCCATGATTGAAATCTAAGACTTGTTTTATGCTGTAGTTTAAAATAAAATGCTATGGATGTCTACAATACAGCTAGTAGAAAGAACAATTAAACTCAAATTTCCATAGTTTCCAAAGTTGTTTTGATGATTACTCTATACTATGATAGCTTTAAGCATCGCTTTTCTCTAAGTAGAACTCTCAAATCAGAAGATAAAGAAATAGCCCTTTGCAATAGAGAGAAAGTTCTTCTCTTTAAGACAAATGGGAGAACATCAGGTTTTCCTAGAGTTGACAAAATATTGCTCCTGTGATGAAAACACAGTGACACTAAGGAAGCCATCTCTTTTTCAGTATTCAGGTTATCTGGTCCTTTATTTAAAAGAATTCCCTCAATCATAAGAAATTAAATTCTACAAACAAAAGTTTGCAAGTTCAATAATTTAGTTTACATAAAAAATATAATTTCCACACTAACTAGAACTTTAAGTTGGACTGAAAAATATTAATATTTTAGAAATATACAGACTATATTGTTTTCTGGTTAGTGGATTATTTGTATAATTAATAGAAATATAAGTATATCTTGAATGATTAAGAGCTACAAACTATAAAATTCTGATACACCTATATTGATTAAAAGGAGACTAGATTAAAAGTGACCAGATGTCCTGCTTTTGGCAGGACAGTACTGATTTTTAACAATTGGTCCCGCGTCCTGTGGCATTTTTATAAAGTCCCAATTTTTGGAAAGAATGAATGACAAGCTAGGGAATGATGGGAGAATGGGAGGGGAATATACGGTTTTCAGCTGCCATGTGGCTATTTCACCAGGATATGAGTTTTATGTTATTTTTGTTAATTTTATAATGTTAAACTTTAATAATAACAAATAATTGTTGAGAACTGATTATCAAGAACTGCAGAAAAATCACAAATAAGTGTTGAGACTTTGAAAGCTATGTTATGTGTGAAATATAATTTGACAAATTCTTGTGAAAAATTTCATGACCTTTTAAACAATGACAGCAATCTACTAAAAAAAATTCGCTCAAATGAGAAATATGCCAAAGAATAAAATAATACTATACATAAATTTTTAATGTATTACATTTGTAAATTATACTTATGTTGAAATTAAAAATATATATTACAATGCTATTTTTGCATTCTATGAAAATTTTTGTTACTCCAAAAATAGACCAAATTTTTAATTAAGAACCCCCCCTGTCAATGGTGTCCTGCTTTACCAATGTTAAAATCTGGTCACCTTAGACTAGATGGTCTAGAATTGGCTTTTATGAGTTTTGGATGGAACCTAGAAAAACATGCCTCCCTTTTTCCAAGTTCTATAAAACTTACCTTAGATAGTCTAAGGTTATAAATAAGGCTATATGCATAAACTTGTTTCTCTATAACTTTGATCCCCTGATTCTGGTCCAAAAAACAATTTTATAACAGTGGTACCATTTGTAATGACCTCTTCTCAGGCATTATCTGTTCATTTTAAAATAATTTTATTTTCACATAAAAGTCACAAGTAGGTCCTTAATTCTCATATACAATATTTATAAAAATAACTAAAGTTGCATTAGAAATGCAAATCAGTTATATTGTTTTAAAATTCAGGTCCTGCTAGGACCTAGAAAAAAATCCACAAATAAAGTAGGTTTGGGAGACTGATATACAATTGTAAGACAATGTAAAAGAAGGTAAATAGAAAATCTTAATTATATCCTTATGTTTTATGGTTTGTAATGCAGTGAGATAGAAAGCAGAAGATATGAAAAATGGCTTAGAGCATTCACAAATTAAAAGTTCATCCTGCAAACTGAGTATGATGGCTCATGCCTGTAATACTAGCACTCTGGGAAGCCAAGGAAGAAGGATCACTTGAGCTCAGGAGTCAAAGACCAGCCTGAGCAAGAATAATACCCTATCTTATATGGGTGTTGTGGCAGGCATCTGTAGTCCAAGAAAATCAAGGGGTGGAGGCAGGAAGAAGGCTTCAACCCAGGACTTTGAGGTTGCTGTGAAGTAAACTGACACCATGCATGGCACTCTAGATTGGGGCAACAGAGTGAGACTCCATCTCAAAATAAATAAATAAATAGATCCTGAAAATGTGTTGACACTGGACAAATGCTGAAAGGCAGACATTGTGTGTTGCAGTTTGTCTTTCATGGCTTCTTCTAGGAGAACATTATAGATTATTTTATAGTATCCAGATCTGAATATTTCTTTGCAGAATCAGATAGCTGGACCCTAGAAGTTAATATACCTTTACAGAGTAAATTAAACAGACATTAGAGGGAAATAAGATACCCTTCCTTCAGTATATCAGTACTGCACTATTAAAGTATAGCAGAAATAATGGTAGGTGGTGATGCACATCAAGTTAAAATCCATTTGAATATCAAATATAAAAATGCAAGAGTATGCAGTTAGAACCTGAGGGGTAATCAAAGATAAACAATCTACACAGTTTGATAGAAAACCATAAATGTGAATGGAATTCTTCAAATTTCAAAATTAATGAAACAGATGTAGGGCCCTAGGAAAGACTTCACGGTCAAGAAGTTCTTTGTTAGAAAAGATTTGCATGCTACCAGACTTCAGATTATACTATAAATCTATAGTGATCAAAACAGCATGGTACTGTACAAAAATAGAGAAGTAGATGTATGGAACAGAATTGAGGACCAAAAGGTGAATCCAGACACTTATCATTATTTGATCTTTGATAAGCCCATGAAAAATATAAACTGGGGGAAAGATTCCCTATTTAACAAATAGTGCTGGATGAATTGGCTGGCAACTTATAGAAGACTGAAACTGGATCCACACCTTTCACCTCTAACAAAAATTGACTCTCATTGAATAAAAGGCTTAAACTTAAGACATGAAACTATAAAGATTCTTGTAGAGAGTATAAGATAAATGCTTGAAGAAATTGGCCTGGGAGAATACTTTATGAGGAGGACCCCCCCACCCTGGGCAATTAAATTGAAGCAATATCAAAAATACATTACTGAGATCTGATCAAACTAAAAAGCTTCTGCACTGCCAAGAACACAGTAAGTAAAGCAAGTAGACAGCCCTCAGAATGGGAAAGGATATTTGCAGGTTATGTTTCCAGCAAAGGTCTGATGACAAGAATCCACAAAGAACTCAAATTTACTAATAAGAAAAGAACAAGTGATCCCATTTCATTGTGGGCAAGAGACTTGAGCAGAAGCTTCTCTGAAGAAGATAGGAGCATTGTCTGCATACACATGAAAAAATGCTCATCATCTTTAATCATCAGAGAAATGCAAATCAAAACCACTTTGAGATACCATCTAACTCCAGTAAGAGTAGCCCACATAACAAAATCCCAAAACTACATATGTTGGCATGGATGTGGAGAGAAGGGAACACTTATGCCCTGCTGGTGGGAATGCAAACTAATACGTTCCTTTTGGAAAGAAGTATGGAGAACACTTAGGGAACTAAAAGTAGAACTGCCATTCAATCCTGCAATTCCTCTGCTAGGTATATATTCTGATGATCAAAAATCATTTTACAATGAAGATATTTGTACCAGAATGTTTATTGCAGCCCAATTCATAATTGCCAAGTCATGGAAGCAGCCCATGTGCCCATTGACCCATGAATGGATTAACAAATTGTGGTGTGTGTATACCATGGAATACTCTGCAGTCATAAAAAAGATGGAGACTTTGCCTCTTTTATGTTTACCTGGATGGAGCTGGAACATATTCTTCTTAGTAAAGTATCTCAAGAATGAAAGGAAAAGTATCCAATGTACTTAGTACTTTTATGAAACCAATTTACTGACACTTTCTTATAAAAGATAGATCACAGCTATAACCCAGGATGAAGGAGAGAATTGGAGTGGGATGAGGGGGGGAGGTTTGATAGAGGGAGGGTAAATGGTGGGAGCACATCTATCTAGAATATTGCAAGGGTACAAATCAAATCTATCAAGTATAGAACATAAATGTCTTAACACAATAATTAAGTAAATGAGGTGAAAGCTATGTTGATTAGTTTGACGTAATCACTCCAAATTGTATTAAAAAATCAACACATTGTACTCCATAAATGCATAAATGTGTTCATGATCTATGTGTATATGACTTAGTAAAAGGAAAAAAAAAAGAAAAGCTTTTTATCCACTTTTGCGTGGGTTGTTTGATTTTTTTCTTACTGATTTACTTGAGTTCTGCTTTTCAGTCCTTTGTCACATGAATAGCATGTGAATATTTTCTCCAATTATGTGGGTTGTCTATTTGCTCTTTTGATTGTGTACTTGGCTGTGAAGAGACTTTTTTAATTTGATCAGACCCCATTTATTTATTTTTCTTATTGCTGTGACTGCTTCCTCTTTTAGGAGGTGGTTTTTAGCTATCTCCATTGTGCTAATTGTGTTACCACTTAAATTTCCATGTTGGAAAATTTTTAACAATTCATTTGGTATAATTTTCTCACTCATATTCCCTATTATTTTAGATTAATTTTGCTCCTTTACTCTCATTTTAGTGGGGCATGAAAAGTCAAAATGTCAATGTTTAATTTGCTATCTTGAATTATATTCCTATTATAGTTAGAAAAATAGATGTTAAATAACAATTTTAAAAACCAAAAAGTAGTAACCTTTAGTATTTTAGTGCTTTGTTACTGCTATTCTTTGTAGTGGATTAGTTAGTACTTTAATTTGCCTATATAAGTTGTGACATCCTTTTTCTCTGTTCTGCTACAGAAAATAACCCTGCTAACAGTACTTTCCTGATTCCTGTCTCAGAGAGAGAAGCATTCACCAGCACTAATCTAATGAGGAACATTACTGGGGTCTGTAACCAAACTTTGATGATCACACTAAAGTCATTAATTATAGAAAATTATTTAGGATGTGCTTCCATTTATGTTTGGATGAGTGATTTATATAAACACTTATATATTATTTTCCAACATAATTTGTGTTAATGGGTTTGTTCTATTCATGTGAATTCACTTTGCCTCTGAATATCCTGATAAAAATGTTGGATGTGAAAGGAAAAGAAAGATTCTCTATGTGTTCAAAATAAAATCACAAACTTCCAAAGAAGAGGGAAGGAACTGACAGGATCATAAACATTAAATTGTTTCCCATCTTCCAATTCTCCTCATCTTCAAGAAACATTAAAAATAGAGATGGAGGGGGCTCCCTTAGCTCTCTGATTAGAGTGCTGGCCCCATGTACCAGGGGTGAAGGGTTTGAACCCGGCCTGGGTCTGCTAAACAAAATTAAATTAAATTAAAAAAATAGAGATGGAACTTTTTTATTAATAAATTTTCTTAGAAGTAGGTGGAAAATAACTTTACATAGAAAAAAATCAGCAAGTGCCAACTGGAGCTGAAGTGAACTGAAACTTCCAGAGGCAGATGTTGTTACACCTGAGTAAATCATAAAATAAATCTAAGAAAACTTCATTACTTAACTAAAAATAACAGCATTCAGAGAAAGAATGCTATTGTTTGTATGAAATTTGACTACTTCATAATTGTTCACAAATTTCTAACAGAGAACTTAAGAAAATGAAAGCCTGGAAAAATTATACTTATTACCTAAGACCATGCACGTAGTATAGTGATAGATATCAAACTAAATCTTTGATTTTCTGACTTCAAGTATTTTATTCCATACTAGTGTGATGCATGATAAACAAACTGCTATGCAATCAGATATAAGTCCTAATTTCAAAATTACATTTTTATAGCTGTATGGCCTTGCCTTGAGCATGATATTAATAATTTATTCAATTATAAAGATGGAAAGAAAAGGCACTTTGTAATATTAGGGTAAATATTAAATAAGATAGCATATATGAAGTACCACCAACAATTGCTGAGAGTTTTCAACTGTATAAACCTTTATTGTTTTAATCAACAACTACTAAGTGAACATCTACCACGAGCCAGGCACAATGCTAGGTGTTGAGGCAATAATGTTTAGCAAGTGTACTTGAACAACATCATGAATCTGAACTGCACAGGTCTGATAGACACAGATTAATTTTTATTCAAATCAGGTATAGAAGGCAGTATTCAGAATACATGAAACTGTTCAAGATATGAGTGTATGCCAATTTTAGTGTATGTGGGAAACCTGTAACCAATCCCCCAAGTATACCAAAGGATGATATTACATCACAAATACAGCTATGGGTATTGATCAGTCTAGATTTGAAACCATTAGCACTTGAACTAATGTGGTGATGGTAAGTATAAAGCAGTGGTTCTCAACCTTGCTAATGCTGTGGCCCTTTAACACAATTCCTGTGGGTCATGACCCACAGGTTGAGAACTGATGGAGAGGGAAGTTAAAAGGTGTAAGATGAATTTGAGAGATATAATCAATGTGATTCGATGATGGATTAGAGTTAGGGAGATATAACAATAACAGATGACTCAGAAATTTCTGAGATCTCTATGAGATGTCCAAGAAGGTATTTGGATTTGAAAGGGGAACTGAGTGAGTAAATAAAGAATAGACATAATTTTGAGCATTATTACCATACAGATGATATCTGAAGCAGTGAGATATATAAGGCCTTTCAGGAATAGAGAGAGCATAGAGTATGAAAAGGCTAAAACATAGCCTGGAGTGCTTCAACAATTAGATATCAAGAAAAAGAAAAGAATCAGTAAAAGAGAAATGAAGGATTGATGAAATAAGAGAAAAAAATGGAAATGTGTCATTTTAGCCAAGAAAGGAGCATTTCATTATGTTTAAAAAGACTTGAAGAATGATATTGTCCACAATAATGAAAATAGTGCTTAAAACTTGTATTTATTTTATTCATACCAAGGCAGTTGGCTATCTTCTTTCCTCATAGGCTCCATTATTTGTATTTGTCCATTGCTTGAGTTAGCAAAAATGGGGCCAATCACAGATTTCAGAGTAGTTAAGTAATATGGGAAAAGCTCCCATTCTTCCATATAAATGGCTTAATTTCACTGCACATTTTTATTATAATGAAAAGTACCTAATATAAACTTATCCTCAATAAAAGCTTTAAGTGTATGTTATAATGCTATAGTATTGCCATTTATATACACATTGTTATACAGAAGATCTCAAGGACTTATTCATTTCGTGTGAACAAAGTTCTATACCCACTGAATAATAACTCACCATTCCCCCCTCCACTTCAACCCCTGGAAACTAATATTCTACCATTTGTTTCTATATTTGATTACTTTTGGTACCTTATATAAGTGTAGCTATGAAGTATTTGCCCTTCTGTGATTGGCTTATTTCACCTAGCATTAGGTCCTCAAGTTCTATTCCTTCTAAACAAAGGACCCAAGCAGAAATAAGTTTTTTAAGTCTTAATGATATTACATTAACATATTCTTTTTATCCACTATCTATTGATGTTCATTTAGGTGGTTTTCATGTCTTAGTTCTTGTGAATGATTCTGCAATGAAAATCTCTTTGAGATCCTATTTTCACATACATATACATATATACCCTCTTGCCCTTGTATATACAGAGCATGGGGCAAACCATAGGCTGCTTCCTGGAGAGGTTGTAATGGGAGGATGCCCTCCCCAAAGTCCCCACCAGGAGAACCAGCTGAGGCAGCAGTCAACCCCTTGCCCTGATGCAGATGGTGGAGTGATGTTACCATCTGTGGAATCCCTCCCCACTGAGCCCCAAGTTGATCTGTAAGTTCCAAGGAGTTTACAGAGTCATACTCGTAGGGGAGTGGTGGAGGAGGTGGGGGGTACTTGGGTTGTGGTGACTCATCAGATCCTGGTAGAAGGTAGGTAGACTGGTGGG
>CAUYQV010154306.1:0-13912 GCA_963574575.1 Galagoides demidoff | reverse complement strand
CTGTGGTCCCAGCTACTTGGGAGGCGGAGGCAGGAGACTCGCTTGAGCCCAGGAGTTGGAGGTTGCTATGAGCTGTGATGCCATGGCACTCTACCCAGGGGGACAGCTTGAGGCTCTGTCTCAAAAAAAAAAAAAAAAAAGTAGTATAAGCTACTGTGAAGTACTTGAGAATCATGGGAAGGTAGATCTGTGTTAACCCCAAGAGGAAATTTTTCCTGCTTTTAATGCATATACATCTAAAATATTTTCAAAAATCAATCGCGTAACTGATTGGATAAAGCTTGTGTTAGTGGCCGGGTGTGGGGTCTCATGTGGTGGCTCACACCTGTCATCCTAGCACTTTGGGAGGCCCAGGTGGGTGGATTGTTTGAGCTCAGGAGTTCAAGACAAGCCTGAGCAAGAGTGAGAGCCCTAATCTCTACTAAAAATAGAAAAATTAGCTGGGCAGCTGTAGTCCCAACTACTTGGGAGGCTGAGGCAAGGGAATTGCTTGAGTCCAGGAGTTTGAGGTTGCTGTGAGCGATGTTACCTGGGCACTCTAGCCTGGAGCAATAGAACGAGACTCTTTTTTTTTTTTTTTGTTTGCAGTTTAGCCGGGGCCAGGTTCTAATCCGCCACCCTTGGTATATGGGATCAGAGCCTTACTCACTGAGCCACAGGTGCTGTCCAAGAGCGAGACACTTAAAAGAAAAATAATAAAAACTTGCATTAGCACTTTAATCTCTGGGGTACCCCCCATGTTCAGGTTTTATTTTTTTTGAGATAGTCTTTCTGTCTCTTACTCTGGGTAGAGTGCCATGGTGTGGCCTGGCATCATAGCTCCCAGCAACCTCAAAGGCTTGGTCTTAACCCATCCTCCTGCCTTCCCACTAGCGGGGACTATAGGCACCCACCAAGAGGCTCAACTAGTTTTTCTGTTTTTAGCAGAGATTGGGTTTTGCTCTTGCTGAGGCTGGTCTGGAACTCCTGAGCTCAGGCGATCCACCTGCTTCTACCTCCCAGATTGCTTGGAGTATAGGAGTGTGCCACCGCCCCCAGCTCTCGGCCTGGGGTGGTGAGAGCAGCTGATGGTAACAGCAGCTGGTGTCTCTCTGCAGGACTCCGTGAATGCTCTCTACACCAAATGCCTCCAGCAGCTTCTGAGGGACTCTCACCTGGTAAGCAGCAGGACTTCCAAAGACAGGTCACAGTCTGCCCACATGCGGCCCCAGCTCTTTAACTGCCCTTGTCTTGTCCTCCAGAGAATTCTTGCCAAGCAGGAAGCCCAGATGAGCCTGATGAAGCAGGCAGTGGAGGTTAGGAGCAGAGGGGCAGTGGCTGGGAGGCTGTCCTTGTCACCCGACATAGCCCCTGAACTGGGGTCCGTTGATTTCACAGATGTACGTCCATCATGAAATTTACGATCTCATCTTTAAATACGTGGGTACCATGGAGGCGAGTGAGGTAGGTTCTCCGTCCCTGTCACCCAGGACGGAAGCCCCGTTCTGTGCTTTTTAAGAAATTTGAAGCTTTGTTAATATCTGTTGTTAGGATGCCGCCTTTAACAAAATCACAAGGAGCCTGCAAGATCTTCAGCAGAAAGATATCGGGGTGAAGCCTGAGTTCAGGTGAGGGCCCCGTGGACACTGCTTTCTCCCTGAAGTGGGGCTTCTTTGTGGTCGAGGCGGGACTTTGATGTGGCGGGTTGAGGAGCAGTGAAGTTACTTGTGATCAAACATCAAGAGCTGAAGTTGACAGGTGACTGGTGGCCAGCCCCGCACCTGCGCACTGGCTTACAAGCTGACAGGTGCTTCCTGGTGTGGGGTTTTGTACCGATGGTCTGCAGGAGGGCACGTAACTCACCCAGGTGTGTTCTGGGTGTAAGGGGGCCCTCCTCACCTGTACCCCTGAGGGAACCCTGCCATAGCGGCATCCCCTTTTGAGTTAATTTAATTTTTATTAGGGCACAAAAATGTCTGACATATTTATATTTAAGTCACCCCTTCCCACCCAGGGCTATTTCCCTCTGGGGCCTAATGATTTGTATTTTTTCTCCAACCAACCTACCTTCCTTCCCTCCCTCCCTCCCTCTCCCCTTCCTTTCTTGTTCTTTTTTTCCTTTCTTTTCTTTCTCTTTTCTTCTCTCTCTCTCTCTTCTCCCCTGGTGCAGCTCAGCTAACTTGCACTCTACATAGGACTTAAAACTGTTCTGTTTTGCCACTGACTTGAGTCAGATTACTTTACAGAATCTATTTTTTTTTTTTTCATTCCTTCTGGTCTATTGTAAGACACATATAACCCGAGTAACACTGTTAGGTCGAGGAGGAGGGCCACTCCCACGGTGGGGTGAAGTTACTTCCAAATTACTTTACAGCTTCAACATCCCCCGTGCAAAGAGAGAACTGGCTCAGCTGAACAAGTGCACCTCCCCACAGCAGAAGCTGGTCTGTCTGCGGAAGGTGATGCGGCTGATCACACAGTCTCCAAGCCATCGAGGTTTGTGCTTGGGGAAGGGGCCGGGCGGAAGGGTTTGCTGAGGAGCGGTGCTGTGCGGCAGTGCGTCCCGGTGTGAGGTCTCAGAGTCTGTCCTCAGGAGTGGATGCTTGGTTTGCAGGGTAGGTTAGACACATTCAGGGTGTGAAAATAGTGATGGAGAAGCAGCACCTCAGAACTGAGCTAAACCGGCTGGGTGCAGTGGCTCACGCCTATCATCCCAGCACTCTGGGAGGTTGAGGCAGGAGGATCACCAGAGCTCAAGAGTTCCAGACCAGTCTGGGCAGCAGTGAGACCCCATCTCTACTAAAGATAGAAAAACTAGCCAGGTGTTGTAGCGGGCACCTGTAGTCTTAGCCACTCGGGAGGGTGAGGCAAGAGAATCGCTTGAGCCTAAGAGTCTGAGGTTTCTGTGAGCTGTGATACCACAGCACTCTACCCAGGGTGACGGTAAGACTCTGTCTCAAAAAAAACAAACCCTGAAAAAAAAATCTCTGCACGTAAACAAGGGGTTGCTCTTCAGGGTAGGCCGAGTGGAATCAGGAGTATATATGGCACACTTCCAATAGCATCAGAGAGAGTGGGAGCAGCCACATATCCTGCCTATGGTGGTGTCCTAATAGGCTGCCTCGGGACATTCGCAGTGTCAGGGACGGGAGACTGGGTGGCAGGTGGGCATGGGAGGGACATCACGGTTAGCTCTTGTGTACTGTGAATTTTAAAATGTCGATGGGTGACTGCAAATTTGAAAATGAAAAACTGAAGTCACACACAGGTGGGAGGTTCCATGTGTGTAAAGTGGAGGTGACCTCAGGTGGGGAAGGAGGCTTTGGGGTCGGCTCTGGGCGCATCTCCAGTTTGAGTCTGCTGCCCCCGTGGCCAGGGCTCTTTAACTATCCCGGAGGGTGGTGCGGGGTGTGTGGTCTGCTAGCAGTTACCTGCTTTTGTGCGTGTTCTGAAAATTCTGGGTGTTCTTCTTCCCACCCCCACCCCCGAACCTGACATCTGTTTAGACACTGTAAGGAAATTGTGCAATTACATGAGTTCTCCCCGTGTAATCTTAGTGGAGTGTGGTTTTGCAGCTTGGAGGGCGGTAAGGAGCTGATACACTCACCCGTCCGTGTGAGTCTCGTGACGGCTCTGATGTGTGCTTCTCTCTTGCAGTTAACTTGGAGACCATGTGTGCTGATGACCTGCTGTCCGTCCTGCTGTATCTGCTTGTGAAGACAGAGGTCCCTAACTGGTAACATGTTTTGCTAAGACCCTTAATTAGATAAACGGCTGGGAGGGGAAACTCGGCACCTGTGATCGCTGCACTCTGGGAGGCTGAGGCAGGTGGATGGCTTAAACTCAGGAGTTCGAGACCAGCCTGAGCAAGAGTGAGACCCCCATCGCTACTACAAATAGGAAAATTAGCCAGGCGCTGGTGGTGGTGGGGACACCTATAGTCCGAGCTACTTGGGAGGCTCAGGCAAGAGGATGCTTGAGCCTGGGAGTTTGAGGTTGCTGTGAGCCATAATGATGTCGTGGCACTGTACCCAGGGTGACAGAGAGGATTCTGTCTCAAAAAACAAGAAGATACTTTGAGAAATGGCAGGGCTGTGCTGTGGTGGTTCTAGTGGAGCCCAAGGAAGAGGCACTGCTACCACACGCCCCTCAGAGGCCAGTGCTGTGTTCCCGTGATCCTGCACAGGCCGGCTGCCCTTCCACTGTGTACAAGAGGAAACGGAGGCCCAGACGGCTTCTGTTTCTCTTTTTGAACCCCGTGGCTAATCAGTGGCTGAGCAGGAAGCTGACTCTGGTTCTTTCTGGCCCCAGTGCCTGTCTTCTCCCCACAAGAACCCACAGGTCACTTTATAATAATGAACTTTTTTTTTTTTTTTTTTGAGACAGAGCCCCAAGCTGTTGCCCTGGGTAGAGTGTTGTAGCATCACAGCTCACAGCAACCTCCAACTCCCGGGCTAAGTCATTCTCCTGTCTCTACTTCCAAAGTAGCTGGGACTCCAGGCACCTGCCACAACACCTGGCTACTTTTTGGTTGCAGCCGTCATTGTTGTTTGGTGGGCCCGGGCTGGATTTGAACCCGCCACCTTAGGTGTATGTGGCTGGCCCCTCAACCACTTGAGCCACAGGCGCCGAGCCAATGAACTTTCTAAACAAGCAGCTTCTTTCAGGGAAGCGACAAGTAGTTTCGCTTGTTTTCCTAATTGCACGCACCCCGCCGGCAGCTCTGGTGCTATTCCACCGACTTTAGTTAGGTATTTATTTGATCACTCACCCAAGCTAATGGTATTGTTTTGCAGAAGGGTTAGTTTGGTATAAAATAATAAAACTGTGTTTCTTTTCCCTTTTGTTAGGATGGCCAATTTGAGTTATATCAAAAACTTTAGATTCAGCAGCTCAGCAAAAGATGAATTGGGATACTGCCTAACCTCCATTGAAGCCGCGATTGAATACATTCGGCAAGGAAGCCTCTGCGTGAAACTGCCCGTAAGATCTCACTGCTGGCCTGGCCTTGCTTTGTGGGTGTTGTGGTACCTTGACACACCAGGGGATGTGTGGCGATGGCTTGTAGGGAGGGAGATTCTTAAGTGGTCTCCCAGGGATGGGGCCTCAGCTATTTCCAGGCTGCGAGTCTTTTTTTGTTTGTTTGAGACAGAGTCTAACTCTGTTGCCCTGGGTAGAGTGCTGTGGCGTCATAGCTCACAGCAACCTCAAACTCTTGGGCTTGAGCAATCCTTTTGTCTCAGCCTCCCCAGTTGCTGGGACTATAGGTGCCTGCCACAACACCCGGCTAGTTTTTCTGTTTTTAGTAGAGTGGGGGCCTCACTTTGCTCAGGCTGGTCTCAAACTCCTGAACTCAAGTGATCCACCTGCCTTGGACTCCCATAGTGCTGGGATTACAGGCATGAGCCAGCGCCCCTGGCCTAGGGCTGTGAGTCTTAAAAACCACTCAGCGGACTGAACACTAACCTCCCAGGTGACGGTGAAAGTTGGTGGTCATGTCATTGTGATCGGAATTAATATCCTACTTCATCAGTCCCGGTCACCTTCAGAGGCATGTGGTGCAGGGGGAAACCTAAGTGTGGGTTTTGGATTTCTTGACCTTGATAGGTATTGCTTTGCTAAGTAACCTTCCTAAGGGGACTGGTGTGAGACCCCTGCTTATAGGGGACCTCAGAAAGGGCCTCTCCCCTGTGGTGCTCGTAGCTCTAGCTTTAGGGGCTTTCAGTCAAATCTTAGAGTACTGTAAGGAGAGGACCTTACCCCCCAATATGTCAGGGCTTGGACAGTTCCTAAGGCCACAGCTGGCTAGAAAAAAATTCCCTTTCCCTCCCATCACTCTCTGCTTTCCAGAAGTTAATCTATCATTAGACAGTTGAGTTGCTGGTTCTTAGGTGACCTTTGAAGTGTCTTATTAGAAATTATTTCATAAGCCATGCATGGTGGCTTATGCCTGGAATTCTAGCACTCTGGGAAGCAGAGGCAAGAGGATTGCTTGAGCTCAAGAGTTTGAGGTTGCTGTGAGCTATGACGCCACGGCACTGTACTCAGGGCACAGAGACTTGGTTTCAAAAAAACAACAATAACAAATTATTTCATAAGGTAAAGATGCATTACTAGATTTTTCTATCCAGGTAAAGGTTCCCTACGATATGAATTTGTTAATTGGGGGGGATCCAATGAGATGCCCAAGAGATGTCAGAGTGTAGAGTCTCTCTGGGTCAGGAATCCTCTAGGCGTCTTACTGGAGGCCCTGTGGCCATGCTGCCTGCTTTTTTAATAAATATGTTCAAAAAGCAAGACCCACCCCCTCTTCTTTTGGTCAACACTGGGAAATAGAGACCAGCCCTGTCAGATGGTTTTTCTGGCCGCAGGCCCTGCTGCCATGCAGAGAGCAGGGCTCTGTAGGCATGAGGTCAGAGGTTTGAGGGGGGAAGGATGCTCGCCAGGATGGCCCAGACTTCCATCTCCAGTGGGGCGGGGTGCGCACGCTACATTCCACACCAGAGGTGACACGTTCCCCACACATGTGCATAGCTGGTCCACTGCCACTAGTCTGATTTTCACCTGAGAACAGCCAGAGCGGCTGCCTCTAGCAAGCCCTTCTCCTCCCGCCCTGCTGACAGCCTGCTCCCTGTTTCAGTGGGCGATCGGGAGTGAGACGGGGGTGGGGGGCTGCTGCAGATCCTGTCCTGTGACACATGGCCAGCATGGTGGGGCCCTCTATCTGGAGGGATCCCTGAGGAGGGATAACACAGGGCATTTGGTTTTTCCTGCAGGAATCGGAGGGATGTGGTGACAGGCTGTTTCTTAAGCAGAGAATGAGCTTACTGTCCCAGATGACTTCAACTCCTATTGATTGCCTGTTTGAGGTAAGGCACTGGGTGTCTTTGTGGACGTAGCTCGGTGAGGGACGCTCCGTGTCACGGGCGTCTTTATGAAATCCGTCATGGTGGTCTGCAGAAATACCCAGGTTCCTTTTGTGCTCAGAGCAGGTGGTGGGAATGCCCAGGTCTTACATTTAGGGTCAGGACTTCTCCCTCAACCTGTTCTGTGCTGGCATAGGGGGCGCCTTGGAACCCCCCCACCTGGGATTTCGTTTTTTTTTTTTTTTTTTTTTTTTTTTAGACAGAGTCTCACTCTGTGTCCTGGGTAGAGTGCCGTGGCATCATCATAGCTCACAGCAACCTCAAACTCTTGGGTTTGAGTGATTGATCCCCTTGCCTCAGCCTCCCAGGTAGTTGAGACTACAGGCACCTACCACAACATCCAGTTAGTTTTTCTATTTTTCACAGAGATGTCTCTACTGAAAGTGTCTTGCTCTTGCTCAGGCTGGTCTTGAAATCTTGAGCTCAAGGGACCTACCTGCTTTTGCCCCCCAGAGTGCTGGGATTACAGGTGCGATCCACTGTACCCAGCCCCTGAGCTATCCTTTTTACTCAGTTTGGCCAAATACTACTTATTCATCAAAGGCTGCTGCCTCCGCTGGTGGTCCCAACAGAGTTGATGCCTGAGGGCTGGAGGTTGCATGGGCAGTGGGTGGGGAGAGGGGCAGGCGTGTAGCACCTGGCTCCTTGGTGATGTAGTCACCTGGCTGGAGGGGCCGCTCCCTGCTCAGACACTGACCACTTACTGGGAGGCAGGGGCGGAGTGCCTGCTAGGTAGCTGGTGAGGGCCAGCTGGGGCAACCTTCTGGGGGAGTCTCCTGATGCCTGGTGGGAGCACATCCAGGAATTTTAAGGTTGGGGTGAGCCCTGGTGGGTTTGTGTGTTTTGGGGGTTCCCTACAGCAATTCTTCTTTCTCCCAAGAGGAAGCTCTGCCAGAACAAGGGGAATAGGGCTGGGGCTTTTCCTCCTGAGGTGTCAAAATTCACACTGAACTTAGACACATACTGCTCCTCTCATTCCTATGCTCTGGGAATTTTGAGATGTTACTCTTACTTTTTTATGTTTTTTAAGAAATGCTTTTGGCCTGGCGTGGCAGCTCACTCCTGTAATCCCAGCACTCTGGGAGGCCAAGGCAGATGGATCCTTTGAGCTCAGGAGTTTGACACCAGGCAGACCAAGAGGGAGACCCCATCTCTACTAAAAATAGAAAAACTAGCCGGGCGTTGTGGCGGGCACCTGTAGTCCCAGCTACTCGGGAGGCCGAAGCAAGAGGATCACTTGAGCCCAGGAGTTTGGGGTTGTTGTGAGCTGTGACGCCACAGCACTCTAGCCCAGGCAACAGAGAGAGACCTGTCTCAAAAAAAAAAAGAAATGCTTTTATGAAGCAGTGTATTTTCTAGATAGATGAATTATGAAACCTCTCACTGCTTAGATAATGTGCTTCTTAAAAATTGAAGTTCTTCCTGTTTATTTTCCCCCTTCCATTAATCTCGTCTTTTTATCTTATGGATTCTGTTCCCCGTAGACCTGGCCTAGTCAGTAACTTCTTGTTTTAAATATTTCATAAAAAGTACTTGGTAGTGTTTATGTGAAAATGACAGTTGTTTGCCTAATCCTATTCTTTGTAGGATCCAAAGATTGGGATTGACGTGAGTTTGGGGGGAATTTTTGTGTGGTCGCCGACTGCTCTCTGGTGGTCTCTGCAGTTAGTGGGGCCACCAGGGCCTCTTAGTTTGGCTTTCTGAATTTCGGAGTCACTCAGTTTAGCACGAGAGATTCTCACATGCCCCAACCTGATCAGCCCTCCAGATACAAGGTCTTCCCACCGTCTGCCGTGGTCTGTGCTGTCAGATGTCAGGAATACAGATGGAGAGAGCCAGACAGAGCCGCCCTTTCCCCTGGGAGCAGCACTTAACACCAACCTCCACGTGTTCGGATATCTAGAAGTCTTGCTTTCTTTACTGATGGGATTTTTTTTTCTTTTTGAGACAGACTCCTACTTTGTTGCCTAGGCTAGAGTGCAATGGCATCATGGCTTACAGTGACCTCAAACTCTTGAGCTCGTGTGATCCTCCTGCCTCAGCCTCCCAGGTAGCTGAGACTACAGGTGCCTGCCACAACAGCCAGCTAATTTTTCGATTTTTAGTAGTCATAGGGACTCACTCTTGCTTAGGCTGGTCTTGAGCTCCTGAGCTCCTGTGATTCTCCGGCCTCAGCCCCCCAGAGTGCAGACATTATAGGCATGAGCACCAGCCTAATTATGGGAAATTTCTAACGTTTACAGAAATAGGGAGACTGGCGTCATGAGCAAACTGCCATGTGGCCGCTGGGCAGTCTGGTTTCCTCTCTGCTCCCACCTCCTCTCCCTGCTGCACTCATTATTTTGGAAGGAAATTCCAGAAAGCAAATCATTTCACTCATAAACGTGTAGATGAGTATTTCTGCAAGGACTCTCAAAAAATTCACACCTTCAAAAAACGAGTCATTGGCTCAGTGCCTGTAGCTCAGCCACTAGGGTGCCAGCCACATACATACACCTGAGCTGGCATGTTTGAACCCACCCTGGGCCTGCCAAACAGTGACAACTACAGCAAAAAACTAGTTGGGCGTTGTGGTGGGCGCCCGTAGTTCCGGCTACTTGGGAGGCTGAGGCAAGAGAATCGCTTAAGCCCAAGAATTTGAGGTTGCTGTGAGCTGTGACGCCACAGCACTCTACCGAGGGTGACATAGTGAGACTGTCTCCAAAAAAAAAAAAAGTGAGCCATCCCTTAATTCTTTTTTTTTTATTTTAATTTCTTATAGCATAACTGTGTACATGCAATCATGGGGTACAGTGTGCTGTTCTCATATACATTTTGAAATACTCTCATCAAACTGGTTAACATAACCTTCACGTCATTTTCTTAGTTATTGAGTTAAGACATTCATACTCTGCTCTTAGAAAGATTTATTTGTACCTTTGTAAGATAAACCCTTAATTCTGGTAATGTCCTGGATGCCACTTTTTAGCACATCGCCTCAGGTAACCAGAAAGAAGTGGACAGACTCCTGAGCCAAGAAGAGCATGACAAAGACACCGTCCAGAAGATGTGTCACCCTCTGTGCTTTTGCGATGACTGTGAGAAGCTCATCTCTGGGTGAGGGGGTGCTCTTGAGGGCTTCGCGTGCAAGGAAACGGGGGACACGAGGCCTGGTGGAACTTCCCCCGTATTGGCCGTGGGATTGTGGAGAGGGATCTGCCTCACTGCACCCCAGTTGCCTCCAGGCTCATCTTCCTCTTTAGAGAATCAGGGGGAACGGAGGTTGTGGGGGGTGGAGGGACACTGGGGTAGGCTGGTGCCTGGCCTGCTCCAGTCTCAGAAAGTGGGTCTTCAGGTGGGAGGAATGTCGGTTTTTCCCAGTAACATTTTTGGTTTTCTGTGAACCTTATCCAGTTGTTCTGTGGGGTGTCGAAGCCTGAGGGGTTGGTGGGGAGGGACCCTGGGGGGAGACGCCCCCTCAGGCTGCAGGAGGGGAAGGTCCCTGGAACAGTGCTGGCCGTGCCATCCCCGTGGTGTATTTTTCTGTCCCTTCTATTTTAGGAGGCTGAATGATCCCTCAGTTGTCACTCCATTCTCCAGAGATGACAGAGGCCATACACCTCTCCACGTGGCTGCTCTCTGTGGTACGGGGCTCCAGCTGGTCTCTGTGGTTACCAGGGACGGGGGATGGTGGCCAGCAGGGGCCTGGCTGATGGGGTTGGTAGTGGGACTGTCTATGTCGTGGACACACCCCCCAAGGGCTGGAAAGAGAAGAGAGGCGATCAGTGATCTTACCATGGGGAGAAGCTGCCTGACGCACCCTCGGCTGCCGCCACCAAGAATGGTTTCAGGATCGGCAGCTTGGAGTTCTTGTCACTGTGCCTATAAAAAATAATTTTATTTTCTTTAATAATGAACATTTAAGGTAGAAGACTCAGACTCCTCCAGAGTCACCAGCCATCCTCCCATTCCCCTGGAGATAGTTTTGATTTATGAGTGTCTGGAGTTTCTGCCTGCCTCTGTGTGTGTGTGAAATTTGTATAGTGTGGGGTCACGCTCTTCTGTATGGGCTGACTTTGACTCGGCAACATATAAGAACGTTTCTCCTTGTCACTATTTTTAATGGCCGAGTAACATTCCATCCCATGAATGGAACCCTGGAGTCTCCTGTGGGCAGCTAAGGCTCTTTCCATTACCCTTTCTTGCTGAGAGATGGCCGTCAGGCTGGTCCGCTCCCCAGGCCGCCCCAGATGTTAGCTGCAGCTCCTCTTAAGCAGAAAATGCACCTCCTGGCGTGTTTCAGGGGTCCAAGGGAGACTAGCACTGTGGTTTTGAAGTTGAGTGTGGAAGGCGTCTCCTTGCTTCTCCGTCTGAAGTCTCCTGTTCTATAGGGCAGGCATCTCTCATCGACCTCCTGGTTTCCAAGGGCGCGGTGGTGAACGCCACGGACTATCATGGGTCCACTCCGCTTCATCTGGCCTGTCAGAAGGGCTATCAGAGTGTGACGGTGAGTGGTGGGGCCGTGGTGGGGCTCAGACGAGCCCGGCTCTGTGTGTCCCCCCATGTCCCCACTGCACTCATGCCAGCCGGCCGTGTCCACCCCCCATCCCCAGCGTCATGCCTCCTTTGTCCTACACCAGCTCTGCTGTGGCAGCAGTGAGGGTCAGGGGTCTGAGGCACTTTCCTGGGTCCACTGGACAAAATCATTAGATTTAGACTTGAAACTTCCTGATCATCTACGAGAAGAAAGGGTAGGGTTGTGCTGGGCTTGGGGGCTCAGGCCTGTAATCCTGGCACTCTGGGAGGCTGAGGTGGGCAGATCCCTTGAGCTCAGGAGTTCGAGACCAGCCTGAGCAAGGGCAAGACTCCATCTCTACTAAAAATAGAAAATCTAAACAGGTGTGGTAATGAACTAAACCAAAGGTTCACACTGTCCTCTCTCCATGGAGCCTGTAGTTCCATCTACTCGGGAGGCCGAGGCAGGAAGATCACTTGAGCCCAAGAGTATATGAGGTTGCTATGAGCTATGACACCACGGCACTCTACCCAGGGTGACAAAGTAGGACTCTGTCTCCCAAAAAAAGAAAGGGTGGGGTTGTAGACTTACTTCTCCAATCTCTAAACTCTTTGTCAAGAAGGATAGTTTTATTTATTGATTGGTGGATTGATGGATTGATTGATCAGGTGAGACAGAGTTTCACTCTGTTGCCCTGGGTAGAGTGCTGTAGCTCACATCAACCTCAAACTCTTGGGCTTGGTGATCCTCCTGCCTCAGCCTCCCGAGTAGTTGGGGCTACAGGAATCCACCACAATGCCCGGGCTAGTTTTTCTGTTTTTATTGGAGATGAATTTCACTCTTGCTCAGGCTGGTCTGGAACTCCCAAGCTCAAGTGATCCTCTACCCTGGGCCTCCCAGGGTGCTGGGATTACAGGTGTGAGCCACTGTGCCCAGCCCCCCAGCCACAATGGTATAGTTTTCAGAGTGGCGTGAGTGAGTCAATAGTATGTAAGATGGGAACAAGTGACTTCCCCCTTGTAGACCCCAGTGGAGCTTCCCAGGAGGCTGTGTCTATGTGGCCTGAGTGGCCTGTGTGGCATGAGTGGCCCAAGTGGCACGAGTGGCCCAAGTGGCTCATGTGGCCCTTGTGGCCCGAGTGGCTCGTGTGGCCCAAGTGGCACGAGTGGCCCAAGTGGCTCATGTGGCCCATGTGGCCCGAGTGGCCCGTGTGGCCCATGTGGCCGTGTGGGTCTAGTTCATGTGGGTCTAGTGCATCTGCTCTCTCTCCTCTTTGAAGCTGCTGCTGCTCCACTACAAGGCCAGTGCTGACATGCAGGACAACAACGGCAACACCCCACTCCACCTGGCCTGCACCTACGGCCACGAAGATGTGAGTGGTGCCCGCTCTTTCTGCATGGGCTGCTTGCCCCTCCCCCATCCACACAGAAATGCCTTTTTTTTTTTGTTGTTGGGGATTTATTGAGGGTACAAGATACCAGGTTACACTGGTTGCATTTGTTAGGTTAAGTTCCTCTTAGTGTCTTGCCCCCAAAAGGTGTGTCACACAGAGACCTCCCCACCCCTCTCCCTCCTTCCCTCTCTGCTCTCCCCTTTCCCCACCCCCCCATGTCATTAATTGTCATTAATTGTCCTCATATCAAAATCGAGTACATAGGATTCATGCTTCTCTATTCTTGTGATACTTTACTGAGAAGAATGTGTTCCACTTGCATCTAGGTTAATACAAAGGATGTAAAGTCTCCATCTTTTTTAGTGGCTGAATAGTATTCCATGGTGTACATGTACCACAGCTTGTTAATCCGTTCCTGAGTTGGTGGGCATTTAGGCTGATAGTAAATTGAGCTGCATAAACAGTCTAGTGCAAGTGTCTGTATGATAAAAGTTTTTCTCTCCTGGGTAGATGCCCAGTAATGGGATTGCAGGATCAAATGGGAGGTCTAGCTTGAGTTCTTTGAGGGTTCTCCATACTTCCCTCCAGAAAGTTTGTATTAGTTTGCAGTCCCACAAGCAGTATAAAAGTGTTCCCTTCTCCCACACCAGCATCTGCAGTTTTGAGATTTTGTGATGTGGGTCATTCTTGCTGGGGTTAGATAATATCTCAGCGAGATATTTGATTTGCATTTCTCTAATAATTAGGGACAATGAACATTTTTTTCATGTTTGTTAGCCATAGAGATGCCAATTTCTTTGATTTCTTTTTTTTTTTTTTCTTTTTTGAGACAGAGCCTCAAGCTGTTGCCCTGGGTAGAGTGTTGTGGCATCACAGCTCATAGCAATCTCCAACTCCTTGGCTCAAGCGATTCTCTTGCTTCTGTCTCCCAAGTAGTGGGGACTACAGGTGCCTGCCACAATACCTGGCTATTTTTTGGTTGCAGCCATTATTATTGTTTGGTGGCCCAGGCTGGATTCAAACCTGCCAGCTCATGTGTATGTGTCTGGTGCCTTAGCCATGTGAGCCACAGGTGCCCAGCCAGAAATGCCTATTTCTAATGAGTTGAACGTGTTTTGT
>CAUYQV010154304.1:0-17896 GCA_963574575.1 Galagoides demidoff | reverse complement strand
CCCTGGGTAGAGTGCCGTGGCCTCACAGCTCACAGCAACCTCCAACTCCTGGGCTCAAGCGAGTCTCCTGCCTCAGCCTCCCAAGTAGCTGGGACCACAGGCACCCACCACAACGCCTGGCTATTTTTTGGTTGCAGCCATCATTGTTGTTTGGTGGGCCGGGGCTAGATTCGAACCTGCCACCTTAGGTGTATGTGGCTGACACCTTAGCTGCTTGAGCCACAGGCGCCGAGTTATTTTTTTGAGATGGACTGTTGTCCAGGGTGGAGTGCAGTGGCTCAACCAGAGTTCACTGCAACCTGGAACTCCTGGGCTCAAGAAATCTTCCCATTTTAGGCTCTTGAATAGCTAGGACTACAGGCATATGCCACAAGCCTGGGTAATTAAAAAAAATTTTTTTTGTAGAGGTGGAGGGGGTCTCCATGTATTGCCCAGGCTAATCTTGAATTGGGGCCTCTGATGATCCTCCCTCCTATTCTCCCAAAGTAATAGGATTACAGGTGTGAGCCCACATGGCTGGCAAACTTTTAATTTTGAAATCTTTTTTTTTCCCTGTAGATTTGCATGCAGTGGTAAGAAATAATAGAATGATTCCCATGTATCCTATACCCAGTTTTCCCCATTGGTACCATTTTGCAAAACTATAGTGTGTCATCACCAGTCAACCTACAGAAGAACAGTTGCATCTCTATAAGGTGTTGCCCTTTCATAGCCACACCCAGAATCGTTCCCCACCATCCTTGATGCCTGGTTCCTTGAACTGTCTCTCTTTCTTAAATTTTGTCATTTCAAGAATGTAATATAAATGGAATCATTTAGTACATAACCTTGAAGATGGGCTTTATTCACCCATCATAATTTCCTAGAGATTCATCCAAGTTGTTGTATCAATAGATTTGTTTTTTTAATTTAATTTTTTTTTTTGCAGTTTTTGGCAGGGGTTTCAACCCACCCCCTCTGGCATGTGGGGCTGGCACCCTACTCCTTGAACCATAGGCACCGCCCTATTTTATTTATTTTTTTGAGACAGAGTCTTACTCTGTTGCCCAGGCTAGAATGCTGTGCTGTCAGCCTAGCTCACGGCAGCCTCAAACTTCTGGGTTCAAGTGATCCTCCTGCCTCAGCCTCCTGAGTGGGACTACAGGTGCTCACCACAATGCCTGGCTAATTTTTTTTTTTTTTTTTTAGTAGAGATGGTGTCTTGCTCTTGCTCTGGCTGGTCTCAAACTCCTGAGCTTGAGAGATCCTCCTACTTCTTCCTCCCAGAGTGCTAGGATTGTAGGTGTGAGCCACTGCACCTGGCTAGTTTGTTCCTTTTAATTGCTTAATAGTAACCTATGCTGTGGCTATTCCGTAGTTTAATCATTCACCCATTGAAGAATAGCTGAACTGTTTATAGTTTTTTACTCTTATAAATAAAAGTGCTATGAACATTGATGTGCAGATTTGCTGAAACACTGACAATTTTGCATAAAATGGTAGAAGATTTACTGAAGCTTGTTCAGGTGAGCATGAACCCTAGGTTTGCCACTCAGATATTGGGGGTGAATGAGACTACCCCAGGACAGTGTAAGAGGGAGAGGAGACAGAGAGTCCAGAAAGAAGGAACGCTTCAATATAGGCGTGGACAGAAGAGAGTAAAGGAGGCTGGAAAGAGGCACCAGAAAGGAAGGAGAAGACCCAGGGAGTCAGCTGGTCAGTCTGTTGACCACAAATTCAGATTATGTTATTTATTGAGAAACAGAAAAGACAAGTGCATGTTAGAAGATGAGGAAAGCAAGGATGTCCAAGTGCAGATGTGTAAGGTTTGCAGATAAATGAGACTGGGCAACATGATTTCCCAGGGGCTGTATCACAATTAGCGTCAGCTGTGAGTTAAGAGAGGTGCCCAAGACAGTAGTGGCTTATGCAGATGGAACGTTCTTTCTTTTTTTTTTTTTTGCAGTTTTTGGTGGGAGGTCGAGCTTGAACCCACCACCCCCGGTATATGGGGCCGGCACCCTACTCCTTGAGCCATAGGTACTACCCGGAAGGTTATTTCTTTCATATGAACACGAAGGGAAGGCGGTCTAGGATATGAAGGTTCTACAAAGTTTTTACAGGCCTAGGATCTTTCCAGCTTTTGATCCTGCAACCCCTGGGGTTTGTTCTCACAGTTTAGGATGGTGGGTAGAGTTCTTATCATATTGTTGTTCTAGGAAGCAGAATGGAGGATGGGACAAAGAAGGGGGTCACATACCAGGCAACTTATAAGGAGACGTCCCAGAAACAGCCATATAACACTATTACTAGGATCCAGTTGGCCAGAGTTTAGTCATTCCCTAGTTATAAGAGAGGCTGGGAAGTGTAATTTTTTTTTTTTGAGACAGAGTCTCATTATGTCACCCTCAGTAGTGTGCAATGGTGTCATAGCTCACAGGAACCTCAAACTCTTGGGCTTAAGCAATTCTCTTGCCACAACCTCCCAAATAGCTAGGACTAACAGGCGCCAGCCACAACACCAGCCTATATATTTTTTTAAATTTACCAGCCTATATTTTTGTTGTAGTTGTCGTTGTTTAGCAGACCCGGGCTGCGTTCAAATCTACCAGCCCCGGTGTATGTGGCTAGCTCCCTGGCCACTGAGCTATGGGCGCTGAGCTGGGAAGTGTAATTTTTATTCTGGGACCATGTTTTCAGCCCCAAATCTTGGGTTCTATTACCATGGAAGTAGAAGAGAAGACATGATGGGGCATAGCCAGCTGTCTGGGGTTGCAGTGGGTCTGGCTTGTAAAAGTGAAGTCAGAGCAGGATGCTGAGCCCTCTTCCACAGGGCTACATTTGTTTTTTCAGGGATGGACAATCAGACTGTTCTGGCTGTCCAGTCATTGTTGGATGGCCAAGGAGCAGTCCCTGATCCAACAGGCCAGAGTGTCAGTGCACCCCCTGCTATCCAGCCACTGGGTGAGTATCTGCTTGGGTTCATTAGTGGAAGGGTGAACGGGTTCCTCATGAAGAATGGGATGAAGGGGCTCATGTGGAGGTGTGAACTGCCCACTGTGGGCCCTAGGATGCCTTCTGGTGTTTGAACCCTCTTCCTCCCAACCTTTTTGGTCTCATGCCTTATTTTACTTAGCTCTGGGGTCACCCTCTCTCAACTGCTTGATGAATGTGGGAAGATGGAATTTTGATGTAGGGAGTGGTAGGAGCCCTGATGCTTGGCACCTTTGCTCTGGAGGTGATTTTTTTAGCCTCCTCTCTATGGAAAGATCAGACTGAGCCTAGATTTCTTTGGTTTATAGGCCAGGCCCATGAGACACAGTGAGAGCAAGAGACTACTTTTGGAAGTTTCTGTGTGAATCTGTATATTCATTTATTCATTCCACAAACATTTTTGAGCACTTGGGGATCATACTAGGGACAGAGAGATACACACCTAGGTTTAAATCCTTGTGTCTCCATAGTTCCTATTCAGTTTCCACGTCTATAAAATGGGGGGTAACTGTCTTACCTTGTAAGAATCTTATGAGAATATTTAGGATTCAGTTTCAGCTGTTATAGATAAGAAATGAAAGTTTCTTGTGGTTTCTATGAGATTAAAGTTTATTTCTCAGTTACATGGAGTCCTGATGAGCATTTGAAAGGCATATGGTGAAAATCAGACCTCTTTTGTTTTTTTAGAGACAGAGTCTCACTTTGTTGTCCTCAGTAGGGTACTGTGGTGTCACAGCTCACAGCAACCTCCCACTCCTGGGCTTAGGTGCTTCTCTTGCCTCAACCTCCCGAGTAGCTGGGACTACAGGCACCCACCACAATGCCTGGCTATTTTTTATTGCAGTTTGGCTGGGGCTGGGTTTGAACCTGCCACCCTTGGTATATGGCACTGGCGTCCTACTCACTGAACCACAGGCGCTGCCCCTCAGACCCCTTCTTAATGTGACTCTATTGCCCTCAAGCTGCAGTCCAGGGTGGCTGCTCCAGCTCCCACTTTGATTTTCACCTTCCAGCCAGCATGAGGGAAGAAAACAGGGAAGTTGCATGCATAGTACACTGCTATCCTAGTCCCATTGGTCAGAATCCTGTCACATGACATGCCTAACTGCAAAGAAAGCTGGGAAATACATTAACAAAGATGCCATGTTTCCCACTAACATTTAAGCATAAGAAGGATATAATTAGAATTGAATAATAATTAGACATTTTTCCTATAACTTGTTAGGTGCTTGACACAGTGCATGGCTGTGGTAGGACAGTAATGGGTGGTAGTAACTGTAGTTAATCATTCATTTAGTTCTTCATTCACTCAACAAAGATCTTTTGAGAACCCCTAATGAGCCCAGGAGATATTGTAGTTATGGTGATAAAATAAGATACATTTCCTTCCCTTAGAGGATTTACAGGCTGGTAGTGATGAAAAAACTGTAGAAGGACAGGTTTGCTAGAGGACAGCACTGTAGCCACTGGTATTAGGAAGGCTTCCTGGAGCTGGGCATGGTGGCTCACACCTCTAATCCTAGCACTCTGGGAGGCCTAAGTGGATTGCTTGAACTCAGGAGTTCAAGACCAGCCAGAGCCAGAGCAAGACTCCATCTCTACTAAAAATAGAAAAATTAGCCAGGGCGGTCAGTGCCTATGGCTCAGTGGGCAGGGTGCCAGCTCCATATACTGAGCTGGGTTCGAACCCAGCCCCAGCCAAACTGCAACAAAAAAATTGTTGGGCGTTGTGGCAGGTGCCTGTAGTCCCAGCTACTTGGGAGGCTGAGGCAAGAAAATCACCTAAGCCCAGGAGTTGGAGGTTGCTGTGAGCTGTGATGCCATAGCACTTTACCCAGGGTGATAAAGTGAGACTCTGTCTCTAAAAAAAAAAGAAAAAAAAGAAAAAGAAAAACTACCCAGGCATTGTGGTGGGTGCCTGTAGTTCTGTACTTGGGAGGCTGAGGCAAGAGGATCGCTTAAGCCCAAGAGTTTGAGGTTGCTGTGAACTGTGATGCCACAGCACTCTACCTAGGGTGAGAGAGAGGCTCTGTCTTAAAAAGAAAAAAAAAGGAAGGCTTCCTGGAGGAGGTGACATCCAAGCTGAGCCTTGTAGAAGCAACTGTTCTGAGAGAAGAAGCTTGGCGTAGGGGGATGGGGTTCTAAAGGCATAGAGGAGTGTGAACATATGGCTCATTTGGGGACTGATGAATAAATTCAGGCAGGATAAAGATTTTGAGGTTCTACAGGCAGTTGGATCTGAGGGAAAAAAATAAAGATTTTTGAATTGCTCAGCTTTGAAGTGAACCCACTTCAGCCTAGCTTACAGCAACCTCAAACTCTTGGGTTCAAGTGATCCTCAAGCCTCAGCCTCCTGAGTAGCCAAGACTACAGGTCCCTGCTACAATGCCTGGCTAGTTTTTCTATTTTTAGTAGAAACAGAAGTATCACTCTTGCAAAGAGTGTCTTCAAGACACTCTTAGGTCTTGAACTCCTAAGCTCAAGTGATCCTGCTCCCTCAGCTCCCCAGAGTGTTAGGATTACAGGTGCACCCAGTCTATTTCTTGATTTCTATTTACTTAGTAACTGGCTGCACATGGCTGGCTATTCCTGCAGGTGCTGGTGTGGTTTTTGAAAGCTGCTAAGAAGCATATAGTTGATGCTTGACCATGCACGCCGACTGATGGGGTACTGCTCAGATTGCTGTTCTCATGGTCAGCTACAGGTCTCCTCCTGTTTCTCACAGTGATGCCTCCTGACTTATTCTTGCTTTTTGTTTTCATTACTCTGCTCCATCTGTGGCCCCTTCCCACTACTCCGTGGGTATGACCCCTAGATGATGAGGATGTCTTTCTCTGTGGGAAGTGTAAGAAGCAGTTCAACTCGCTGCCAGCATTTATGACCCATAAGCGGGAACAGTGCCAGGGGAATGCCCCCGCCCTGGCCACAGTCTCGTTGGCCACCAACAGCATCTACACACCGTCAGCAGCACCCACAGCAGTCCAGCAGGCCCCACCTCCTGCCAATCGCCAGGTATTCATTCATTCATTTGTTCATTCATTCGTTGAGCAGGTCTTTTTTTGGTCACCTACTGAGTATCAGGCACTGTGCCGGGCTCTGAGATTACAGGTATGGGTGAGATAGACCAAGTCATTGGCCTTGTGGAGTTGGTAAGATGCATAGTACACAGACAAATAAAGATGTATTTTCTCAGCACATTAAATGCAGAGGGGTGGGGGATATCAAGAAGAGGTGGGAGGTTTTGCCATATTGTATATGGTGCTTGGAGGAGGACTCTGAATAGGTGACATTTGAGTGGATACCTACGGAAGTGAGGAAGTGAATCATGCTGCTAGTTTGGGGAAGAGTGATCTACGTAGAGGGAGCAGCCAGGTGCCAATGTCCGGAGGTGGGCATGTGCTGAGTTGATATCAGGAGCTACAAGGAAGTAAGAAAAGGAAGCTAGAGGGAAATTTGACCCCTTGATCTGGGAAGTGATAGTGGCAGGGTTGGGTAGGAGAGAATGTGAGTTGAGAAGGTGGGTCCTAGAAGACAGACCCTAGAGTCCTATGGGCTTTCACCCACAATTAGATGGCAGTCAGAGAGGCAGGGTGCTGAGCAGAAGAGGGATATTCTCTGATGTACACTTTAGCCATGTCACTCTGGCTGCCGTACAGAGAATACATTTCTTTTTTTTTTGAGACAGAGTCTGTTGCTCTTGGTAGAGTGCTGTGTGTCACAGCTCACAGCAACCTCAAACTCTTGGACTCAAACGATCCTCTTGCCTCAGCTTCCCAAGTAGCTGGGACTATAGGTGCCCACCACAACACCTGGCTAGAGAATAGATTTTGATGGGGCCAAGAGAGAAACCTAGGGGACCCGTTAGGGGGCTATTGTACAAATCCAGGGAATGGATGGTGGTGTTTGAGCAGAGTGCTGGCAGGGGAGGTGGTGAGAAGGGGTGAGATTTCAGAAACAGCTTGACAATGTTGCTGACTGAGTTTGTGGATCAGCGGGGCGAGGACTGTGAAATAAAGGAGAATCAAGGGTGGCTTGTGTGTTTAAATTGCCATTAAAAGAAATGGGGGTGTTTCTGGGAGAAGATTTTCTAGTAAATCAGTAGTTCTGCTAGACAACGTTGGATTTGAAATGGTCTTGGACATTTACATGGAGACAGTGATGATCTAGATTGCAGGTGTCCTCAAACTATGGCCGGCCCGCCGGCCATATGTGGCCCCCCTAGGACATTTATCCAGCCCACCGGGTTTTTTTGCCACCACTGCCTGTCCTGCTTAGCAGCTGACTCATCCCAGGGCCTGCAGTATGGCCTTCCAATGGTCTGAGGGATAGTGAACTGGCCCCCTGTTTAAAAAGTTTGAGGGCACCTGATCTGGAGAGTGCAGGAGAAGGCCAGGCTGCAGGTATCAGAGAAGCTTCTAGAGTCCTCAGTCAAGAATACAGTTTTGGGCAGTGCCTATGGCTCAAAGGAGTAGGGCACCGGCCCCATATGCCGGGGGTGATGGATTCAAACCCAGCCCCGGCCAAAAACTGCAAAAAAAAAAAGGAGAATATAGTTCTGGAGCAAAGACACTCTGGGTGGAAGACTCTTAAAGTTAAAGACTCTTCCATAAAGGAGGCTCAGGATGCCAGGTCAAGGGGTCAAGTTTCCCTCTAGCTTCCTTTTCTCTTCTTATTGCTTTAGAACATTATTTTCATCCATTATGAAGATGTAATTCTGCCATAAAAATAAAAGCATTCACCCCAGACCTGGACTGAAACTTTTCAAGTTACTACAGACATCCTTTTTTTTTTTTTGAGATAGAGTCTCACTATGTTGCCCTTGGTAGAGTGCTGTGGTATCACAGCTCGCAGCAACCTCAAGCCTGGCTGTATTTTTGTTGCAGTTGTCATTGTTTAGCAGGCCTGGGCTGGATTCATACCCACCAGCCTCAATGTGTATGGCTGGCGCCCTTACCACTGAGATACAGGTGCTGAGCCTGCCACAGACATCTTCTAGCACAGAACATACTCATTTTTCTCACTCCTTGATTGTGAGTTTTATTCAAAGAAAATAGTCCCCTTCCACCTTTTTTTTTCAATAAAAGGAGAGAGGGAAATTCCTCCAATACTGGACAAGGAAAAAACTTCAGAATACAAGTGGTTGGTGTGGGCAAGCAGAGAGTCCCCCTCATCCCAACTAAGTGACTTGGATAAAAAGTAGGATGTGATTTCTCATTTTTGATCTCAGGGTAACTCATATGACATTGTAAAAATAGAGGACGGCTAGAATCTATGCAAACTTTCCTGGCCATAACACGGGGCATTTCCCTAACCTGTCTGGGTTACCTTTGCTTGATTGAGGGCAAAAACATTACCTCTCTGAACAGAGACTATGAGCACTGGGACCCAGAGTCTCTGTAGTTGGAGGTTTCACAGAGACAGGTGAACTAGTAAGATGCCAAGGGCCTGTCAATAAAGAAAAAGAGAAAACAAACCAAACAGAGTACACTTTACAATTATCAGTGATGTTTGACACTTTTTTTTTTTTTTTTTGAGATAGAATATCACTTTGTCACCCTTGGTAGAATGCATGGTGTCATAGCTCATAGCAATCTCAAACTTTTTTTTTTTTTTTTGAGATGGAGCCTCAAGCTATCCCCCTGGGTAGAGTGCCACGGCATCACAGCTCATAGCAACCTCCAACTCCTGGGCTCAAGCTAGTCTCCTGCCTCCACCTCCCAAGTAGCTGGGACCACAGGCGCCTGCCACAACACCCGGCCATTTTTTGGTTGTAGCCATCATTGTTGTTTGGTGGGCCCAGGCTGGGGATTCGAACCCGCCACCTTAGGTGTACATGGCTGGCGCCTTAGCCGATTGAGCCACAGGCGCCGAGCCAATCTCAAACTCTTGAGCTCAAGTGATTTTGCCTCAGCTTCCCAAGTAGCTGGGATTATAGGCACCCACCACAATGCTAGCTAGTTTTTCTATTTTTAGTAGAGTGGGGTCTTACTTTTGCTTAGGCTGGTCTGGAACGCCTGAGCTTGGGCAGTCTACCCACCTTGGCCTTCCAGAGTAATAGAATTACAGGCGTGAGCCACCATGTCCTGCCAGACACCTTCTTATAAGGTCTATCATCCTCACTATTGCCCTTTGTGTGACATTATTAATTTTACTATTGATTTGTATGTTTTCAAGTAATACCTGCTTCCCTTCACCTATTTTTTTTTTTTTTTTTTGAGACAGAGCCTCAAGCTGTTGCCCTGGGTAGAGTGCTATGGCATCACAGCTCACTGTAACCTCCAACTCCTGGGCTCAAGCGAGTCTCCTGCCTTCACCTCCAAAGTAGCCGGGACTACAGGTGCCCACCACAATGCCAGGCTATTTTTTGGTTGTAGTTGTCGTTGTTGTTTGGTAGGCCCAGGCTGGATTCAAACCCGCCAGCTCTGGTGTATGTGGCTGGCACCTTAGCTGCTTGAGCTACAGGTGCCAAGCCTATATTGTGTATTTTTTCAATTTATTCCCCTATTTATGGACATTTAGATTATTTATAGTTTTTCACTATTAGAAGCAAGGCTATGCAGAATGCAGAATACTCTGGTTCTGGACTTCCTGTGGGCATGCCTGAGTGTTTCTCTAGGGTAGTAGATACCAGGAAGTATTATTGCTGGGTCATAGGGTATGTGCCTTACAGAGATGCATGACTTATTCTCTTTGTTTGGTAGATGATTAAATGGAAGCTTAGAGAGGTAGAAGGATCTGCCTAGGTCACGCAGCAGGGAGCAGCAGAGGTGGAAATGGAACCCAGGTCAGTGGGACTCTAGAACCTGGAACTTCTGCACCATGCTCTCAGCTTCCTTACAAAGCCTCAGACATGTTCACACACCCTCTCTCATTCTCATTCTCTTTCTCTCACCATCCAGATCTCCACATACATCACGGTGCCCCCATCCCCACTGATCCAGACACTGGTGCAGGGGAACATCTTGGTGAGCGATGATGTGCTCATGTCTGCCATGTCGGCCTTCACGTCCCTGGACCAGCCCATGCCTCAGGCCCCCCCACCTGTGCAGGTAAGGAGGTGGCAGGCATCTCCCACAGTCTTGCTTTTAGACCTAAATATTAAACTGTTGCAAATTCAGAATCTTTTAGAAAGGGAGGCCTGGCCCCAGCTCTCTCAACACTAAGAGGGACTGTCAATTTCTCCTTGGCCACCTCTGCTGCAGATGGGGAAGCTGTCACATTCAGGTGGGGACCCAGAACATGTGAGGTTTCACAGACATAGTCTGGCTATTTTTTTTTTTTTTTTTTTGAGACAGAGACCTGTCACCCTGGGTAGAATGCTGTGGCATCACAGCTCACAGCAACCTCCAACTCCTGAGCTCCAACGATTCTCTTGCCTCAGCTTCCCAAGTAGCTGGGACTACAGGCACCCACCACAATGCCTGGCTATTTTTTGGGTGTAGTTGTCATTGTTGTTTGGCAGGCCCAGACTGGGTTTGAACCTGCCAGCTCTGGTGTTTGAGGCTGGCACCTTAGCTGCTTGAGCTATAGGTGCCGAGCCAATCTGGCTATTTTGATTTCTGTTTTGTTTTGTTGGTTTGTTTGTTTGTTTTTTTCTTTTTTAGATACAGCATCTAAAAGAAGTCTATTGCCCGGGTGAGAGTACAGTGGCATTATCATAGCTCACTGTAACCTCAAACTCCTGGGCTCAAACAATCCTCCTGCCTCAGCTTTTCAAGAAGGTGGACTAAAGGCATTTGCTGCCACACCTGGCTAATTTTTCTGGTTTTTTAGAGATGGGGTCTCACCCTTGCTCAGGCTGGTCTTAAACTTCTGGCCTCAAGCAATTTTCAAGATCCAGACTCCCAAGTGATAGAGCATGAAGCCGCCATGCCCTACCTTGACTTTTCTTTTTCTTCTGTTTAAAAAAGTATTATTATTTATGTATTTTTTTTTTTTTTGAGAGAGAGTCTCACTCTGTAGCTCTGAGTAGAGTGCTATGACATCATAGCTCGCAGCTCAAGCTCATAGCTCAAGCAATCCTCTGGCTTCAGCCTCCCTAAGTACCTGGGACTACAGGGGCATGCCACAACACTCAGCTAGTTTTTCTATTTTTGGTAGAGATGGGGGTCTTGCTCTTCCTCAGGCCAGCCTTCAACTCATGAACTCAAGTAATCCACCCACCTGAGTCTCCCAGAGTGCTAGGATTATAGGTGTGAGCTACTGTGCTTGGTCTTCTGTTTTTATTCTTAATGAAACTCCCACGTCCATTAGAAAAACATTAGAAAGTGTACAGTGTCTTCTTCCTTTGACAAGGGCTTAAAACAAAATAAAAGAAAATATACAGTGGCTTCTTGGGATTTTTCAGGACATGAAAGATCTGTGGTCAGACCAGCCGAAGGTGCAGATATTCTACTTCTCTCCTCTCTCTGTCCCTGGGTTTTTCCTGCAAGAAAGAAATACTTTTGATTTTGTCAACCTAGATTTTTTCCCCAAACATATTTGCCTGTGGAATCCAAGAAACAGGAAGAAGAGCACCCTTATGAGATGCTGGTCAATGTCATCATTTTAATAGTCACAAAGGATCCCATCATATGGATCGACCATGCTCTGCCTACCCAGGTGTCTTAAGTATGAGCATGTAGGTCATTGCCATTTCTTGCTGTTATAAAAACTGCAGGCGTAACCATCCATGTACAGATATCTTTGCATACCTACTTGATTATTTTTGTACAATAAATTTATAGAAATCAGCTGTTCACTGTAACTCATACCTATAATCCTAAGACTTTGAGAAGCCAATGTGGGAGAATCACTTAAGACCAGGAGTTTGAGGCCAGCCTGAGCATCAGCAAGAACTCATCTCTAAAAAAAATTATAAAAATTAGCTGATATGCCCATAATTCCAGCTACTCTTGAGGCTGAGGCAGAAGAATGGCTTGAGCCCAGGAGCTTGAGGTTGTAGTGAACTCTGATGACACACTGCAGTCAAGTCCAGGGGACAGGGCCAGATCTTATCTTTCTTTTTTTCCTTTCTCTCTCTCTCTTTTTAATTTTAGCGTGGGCCCAAGTAGGCCCGTGATGCTACAGTGAGAGTAGCAGCTGAGCAGAGAATCCAGACCTTATCTTAAAAAAGAACAACGTGTAGACGTCAGTGGCTGTGTTTCAGGGGCCCACAGGCACCCACACATTCAGTGATTCTCTAGAAGGACTCTTAAGACTCAGAGATGGTTGTACTCATGGCTCTGGTTTATTACAGCAAAGGGACGCATACCAATAATCTGTCAGAGGATTAGTTAAAAAAATACACACTAGATCGGCAAGGAAAAAAGATGTGTCAGGTGGGATCTGGAGGGATCCAGCCTCCAGCCACAGGTGTCCAATCTGTCTCTTTCAGGGAAGAGAGAAGGATCTGTACATATACACTTCTTCCTCTAGCATGGAGTGTACCAGGGTGTGTGCAGTGCTTCTTCCCAGGAAAGCATACCTGAGACTCAAGGGCCAGGGACTTTAGTGGGGATTGGTCTCATAGGTGACAGGTCACCATGATTCCATCAAAATTCCAGTCTGACAGAAGGAAATAAGTCATTCACTGTAAATCACATTTTGTTTTCCAAACAGGGTGAGGTGGTACAGTGTATCAGTGCCTTGGCTGGGCCAACAAGCCTATAAATAAAGAGAATATTCCATAATACCAGTAAAAAGCCAGTTTTGCAAACCCTTCTTCTTCTTGTTTTTTTAGAGACAGAGTCTCATTTTTTCACTCTGGGTAGAGTGCTGTGGCGACAGCTCACAGCAACCTCCAGGTTTTGGGCTTAGGCGATTCTCTTGCCTCAGCCTCCCAAGTATGGATCTAGTACATTGTATCCACTATGCTGGGGATACCATGGAGTACAAAACAAGACCCAATTGTTGTACAGTGCTTATAGGAACCCACCACAAAGCCCAGCTATTTTTTTGTTGCAATTTGGCTGGGGCCAGGTTTGAACCCTCTACCCTCAGTATATGGGGCTGGCACCTTACTCACTGAGTCAAAGGTACCGCCAGCAAGCCCTGCTGACAAGCTCTGAGCTACAGGCTGCTTTCATAGTGCTGAGTTCATTTAGCCTGCTGTGCATGTATTAACTCTTTCTGGCACAAAGTGGATCATTTCTGCCTGCTTTCATAGAGAAAAGGCATAGCAACACCAAGCTAATGCCTACTCTTAAATCTCCCATGACTTTGTTTCTCCGTCTCCTCTCAGGCTTGTCCTATGAGCTGCCCTGTGAGTGAGTAGCTGTTCTTTCCGCATGGCTAAGGCAGATGTTCTTCCTTGCTGATGAATAAGATGGCTGGTATCAAGAGGCTAAAATGCTTTAATTTTCTACTTCTGATTTCAGAGCAGCCTGAACATGCATTCTGTGCCCAGCTACCTCACCCAGCCTCCACCACCTCCTCCACCCCCTCCACCACTGCCCCCACCCCCACCCCCCCAACCCCCACCACCCCCACCCCAAAGCCTGGGCCCCCCTGGGCGTCCCAACCCTGGTGGGAATGGCGGGGTGGAGGTATACAGTGCGGCTGCACCGCTGGCTGGGAGTGGAACCGTGGAGATCCAGGCGTTGGGGATGCAGCCCTACCCACCCTTGGAGGTGAGCAGAGGGGGTGAGGGTTGGGGCGGAGGGGGGACATTGCTCATGGTCATCACAAACAGCCTGGACCTTTCCTGAGCACCAACTGTGTGCCAAGCACTGTGCTGAGGATAGGATGGGGTGCAAAACCAGAGCCAATTGCTGCCTTCATGGAGTATACACATCATGGGAGAGAAGGGCTTTAATGAAAGCCTCACACCTACAAATGAGAAGATGGGATGAAGTGGAGGTTATGGCAGAAATATAAGCTGCTCTTAGGTAATGCTCAGAATAGTCAGGGAACACCTGCCTTTGGTGAGAGGATTCTAAAAAATTATCTGCCTAAGTGTCTCTTACGTTTTTTCATATGCTAGCATCAACTAGCTTTTGCTGTAAGAAATATCCATAAGATATAAGTGACATATAGCAAAAAGTGTTTATTGTTCACGTGTTGACAGTGGTCGGCTAGATAGCTCTACTGATCTTGGCCAGGCTTACCAGGCACCTGGAGATTGGTTGGCTGTTAGCTGCTCTAGAATGGCCTGGGCTGGGACATGTGGGATGACTCAATTCTGCTCGGTGCAATTCTGGTCCTCCAGCAGATTTTATGGCCTCAGTGGAGGTAAAAAATGGAAGCAGAAATGCCCAAGGGCTCTTGAGGTTTAACCTTGCAAGTGACACGGTGTCACTTCTATTGGCCAAGGCAGGTCACAAGGGCTGATTAGTTTAGATGCCATCTCTTAATGGGAAGAGCTATAAAGTCACCCTATAAAGTCATGGATACAGGAAGGGTTGAAGAATTAGGACCATCATATAATCAATGTACTATACTGATTCCCTGCTGACCAGCTATGAGCTACAGGCTACTCTCAAGTACTGAGTTCATAGAACTGTCCCACACACTGAGGCTGGAGTGTATGGTTATGCCAGAAATAGTCTGCCTGCACTTGAAGTCACACTAACCCAGACTTACCCTGGAGTCCCGCCACACAGACATCTATGTCAGGTAGTATCTGACACATGGCATAGGATGTTATGAAAGCCTTCAGGGGGATTTACAGGAAGAATAGAGCAGGCTTCCCTAAGGAATCTACTGAATTTGCTGACATGACTCTCGTGGCTTGGTAGACAGAGGAAACCAGCACAGGGAAGCTACTGCTGTTTATTTTCCACGTAAATAAGGGTGCTCTTCGAGGGCCCAGCCTGAATCTTACTCAACTTTGCTTCCTTAGCACCTCATAGAATACCTGGCCTGTGTACACCTAGTACCCACTTAAATCGGGCCTCAGTTTCTTCTTTTCCCAAATGGTAACTCTCCTTGGAGAGCTGTTGAAGATAATAACAACCTAACCCAGTGGCAGTCATGTAATTACTCAGTAATGCCTGGAATGAGGAGAATTTATTCATGTGACAAATATTTATTAAGTGCCATAGTGGCCAAAGTTTAGTCAGGAAAATAGAAACCATAGGCTCGGCGCCTGTGGCTCAAGCGGCTAAGACACCAGCCACATACACCTAAGGTGGCGGGTTCGAATCCCCAGCCCGGGCCCACCAAACAACAATGATGGCTGCAACCAGAAAATAGCCAGGCGTTGTGGTGGGTGCCTGTGGTTCCAGCTACTTGGGAGGCGGAGGCAGGAGACTCGCTTGAGCCCAGGAGTTGGAGGTTGCTATGAGCTGTGATGCCATGGCACTCTACCCCGGGGGATAGCTTGAGACTCCATCACAAAAAAAAAAAAAAGAAAATAGAAACCATGCTAGGTTATTTCCGGCACTGGGCTTTGAGACAGGAAGTTAAGTGCTTGTAAAGCTGATAGAAGGGCTCCAGGAACAAAAGTCAGAGTTTGTGGGTTTCCAGTTCAGTGTCGTGGCTTGACCTGGAGAGCCAGGGCACTGTCACTGTATCCAGAGTTGAGGGACCTGTAGGATTCTGTTGCTGATGTCCTAGCTGCCTTGCAGTTCTTGGAGCAGTGACTAGGAGGGGAATGTAGAGTTCAGCCAGCCACTCCAAAGCTCATCACTGCAGATACCATCTATGTTCCACCACAGCTGCTGGGGGAGAATGGTTTCTACTTTATTTCTGCCTTCTATTTTTTATTTTATTTTTTTGAGACAGAGCCTCAAGCTATCCCCCTGGGTAGAGTGCCATGGCATCACAGCTCATAGCAACCTCCAACCCCTGGGCTCAAGTGAGTCTCCTGCCTCCGCCTCCCAAGTAGCTGGGAACACAGGCGCCCGCCACAACGCCTGGCCATTTTTTTTTTTTGGTTGCAGCCATCATTGTTGTTTGGTGGCCCGGGCTGGGGATTCGAACCCACCACCTTAGGTGTACGTGACTGGCGCCTTAGCCGATTGAGCCACAGACGCCGAGCCTATTTTTTTGTTTTAGAGACAGAGTCTCACTTTGTTGCCCTCAGTAGAGTACTGTGGCATCATAGCTCACAGCAACCTCCAGCTCTTGGGCTTAGGCAATTCTCTTGCCTCAGCCTCCTGAATAGCTGGGACTATAGGCGCCCACCACAGTGCCCAGTTGTTTTTTGTTATAGTTTGGCCCGGGCCAGGTTTGAACCCACCACCCTTGGTATATGGGGCCAGAGCCCTACTCACTGAGCCACAGGCGCTGCCCCCACTTCTGCCTTCTAAATCCCATGCAAAAGCTTTTCAGGCACAGGACCTAATCTATGTTCAGAATTGTGCTGGCAAGGGAATATCTTTCCAAGCTTCCTGCCCTTGCGTTTCAGGGGTGAGCATGGTAGGGTATGGGAATGGTGCCAAGAAACAACAGACAAGGTCTGGCAGAAGCACCTACTGAAGCCATGTTAGATGCTCACTGAAGGCTTCAATGAATTCATTCATTTAGCCAGTATCTATTGAGTGCCCTCTCTGTGCCAGGCATTGTACAAGGCCTTGATAATAGTGTAGTGAGCAAAAGCAGACAAGAAGCCCTCCCCTGGGGAACCAGGCAGATGATAGAGAAGATAAATAAGTAAAATATGTAATTTTAGATAAGTCAAAGGAGAAAAATACAGCAAGAAAACAATAGGAAGTGAAATTTTGGATAGGACACCCTGGGAAGACCAATGAATGATGAATAAATAAAGTTTTTCCAGTGCCCCAGTGTCATGATGTAAGCTCAGTGTTAACTAAATTTGAATGGCTCAAAATTCATTTGCTAATTTCTTGTGGATTCCATGTCAGTTCTTAGTCAAGGGAAGCCTGCTACTGTGACATTTGGTTATGTCAGTTAGTAAGTAGAGTAGCTGGTGAGGGCACAGATCCTTCTGGATTCTTGGTTCTTTTGTGCTAGCAAACTGCTGTTGCTACTAATAATGCCAGTAATAACAGCTGATGTTTACTGAGTGTTTACTATATGCCAGCCAGTGTTCTGAGTCTTTTACATATTACCTCATTTAATTCTCACAACCCTTTGAAAGAAGTGCTATGATTCATCCCATTTTACAGATGTGGATACTAAGGCAGAGAAATTAAAAGATATCCAAGGTCACTCAGTAAGGGGCAGAGTCAAGATCTGAACCCAGGCAGCCTGGTTCCTCGCTGTTCTGACCTGCTGGCTTCATGAGGTTCTGAGGGGTCTTGGAAGCGACTAGGGTGACTATCCCAGGTGGAGGGATTGGGATGGTGATGTAGGCGGGGAGAGGCTGAGGTTTGCCAGAGCCAAGTGAGTGCCCCTGTCTGGGCATCTTTTCCTCTCCCTTCACCGGGATCTCTCCCTGACTGTGCTATCCTTCTAGGTGCCAAACCAGTGTGTGGAGGCTCCAGTGTACCCGACCCCTCCAGTGTACAGCCCCGGCAAACAGGGATTCAAACCAAGAGGACCAAACCCCACTGCCCCCCTGACCAGCGCCACCGGGGGCACAGTGGCCACCTTTGACTCCCCATCAACGCTGAAGACCCGACGGGCTAAAGGTGCCAGGGGACTCCCGGAAGGTGGGCCCCCAGCCTGCCCTGGGCATCTTTCCTCAGCATTGGCTAATCCACAGGCTGCTTGGTGCTGGTCTTGCCTTTTATAATGGTTGGGGTGAACTTTGATTGCATGTAATGAAAAATCCAAAATAATAGTCACTTTAAAATGATGGAATTTATTTTCTCTCCTGTGTAAATCAAGGCCAGAAGGCGACAATGTGGGGATTGTGTGACTGCACTGTCACTAGGCACATTGTTTCTTCTTTCTGTTCTTCCATCCCCAGAACATGGCATCAGTTAGCAGAGTGCCTCATCATCTGTGGTGGCTGCTGGAGTTCTTTTTTTTTTTTTTTTTTTTTTTTTTTTTATCGTAACCAGAACAAATCCCCCTGGGTAGAGTGCCAAGGCAT